>JAMKQA010025787.1:0-23103 GCA_024699735.1 Posidonia australis
AATTCTCCAAGTGTGAGTTCTGGCTGAGTGAAGTCATGTTCCTTGGCCATTTGATTTCTGGAGAAGGCATCAGAGTGGATCCTGCCAAGGTCGAGGCGGTGAGCAGTTGGGAGCGACCCAGGACTGTGTCGGAGATCAGGAGTTTCTTGGGTTTGGCGGGCTATTATAGGAGGTTTATCAGGGATTTCTCCTCCATAGCCGTGCCTTTGACAGAGTTGACCAAGAAGGGAGTTCCTTTTTGCTGGGACCAGAATTGTGAGGCGAGTTTCCTAGAGCTGAAGTCTCGTTTGGTTTCTACCCCTGTATTGACTCTGCCTTCTGGAAGTGGTGGCTTCATTGTGTATAGTGATGCCAGTGGCGTTGGGTTAGGGTGTGTTCTGATGCAGCATGGCAATGTCATCGCAAATGCTTCGCGCTAGCTGAAGGATCATGTGAAGAACTACTCAACCCACGATTTGGAGATGGCTACCGTAGTATTCGCTCTCAAGCTCTGGCGACACTATCTCTATGGGGAGTAGTTTGAGGTCATCACCGATCATCAGGGCTTGAAGTATATCTTCACACAGAGGGACCTCAACCTGAGGCAGTGCTGTTGGATGGAGTATTTGAAGGACTATGATTTCAGCCTGTCCTACCATCCTAGTAAGGCCAACGTGGTCACCGATGCCCTGAGTCGGCGTACGCACGTGATTACGAGCTTGATGGTCAAGGAGTGGACCATGTTGGAGGATCTGGTGAGCAACAGGTTGAACCGACAAGCTTGGGGAACGGTTGGTGCCTAGGTGGCCAACTTGTTTGTTCGCCCAAAGTTGTTAGAGTTTATTGTCGCCTGTCAGCAACTAGATCCGTTTGTTCAGGCTGTGTTTGAGAAGTTGGAGGCTAGTAGAGAGCCTCATTTCTCTGTTGGGGCATATGGAGAGTTGAGGTATGATATGTGTCTATATGTGCCCCAGCACGAGGAGGCCAAGCAGAGGTTGCTGGATATAGCACATCAGTCTAGGTACACTATTCACCCTGGGAGTACGAAGATGTACCGAGACCTGAAGCCGAACTTTTGGTGGTCTAGCATGAAGAGAGATGTTGCTGACCATGTGGCGAGGTGTACTACCTACTAGCTAGACAAGGCAGAGCAATAGAGACCTAGAGGGACCTTGCAGTCGTTGGATATTCCTATGTGGAAGTGAGAGCATATCTTAATGGACTTCGTGACTGGTTTGCCGCGGACTCAGAGGAAGAACGACACCATGTGGGTGATCGTGGATCGGCTAACCAAGTCTACTCACTTCCTGGCCATTTGGGTGAAGCTTCCGATGCACCGCCTGGTAGAGTTGTGTGTATTCGAGGTGGTGAGGCTGCATGGTGTTCTAGTGTCTATCGTGTCGGACAGAGACACGAGGTTCACCTCAAGGTTCTGGAGGACTTTGCAGGAGGCCTTTGGCACCATGCTCAACTATAGTATGGCATTTCATCCTTAGTCGTATGGTCAGACAGAGAGGACTATTCAGACACTGGAGGATATGCTCAAAGCATGTGCCTTAGACTTTCAAGGAGTTCGGAGGACCATCTGCCGTTGATTGAGTTTGCCTATAATAATAGTTATCACTCGAGCATCGGGATGGCGCTGTATGATGCTTTGTATGGTAGGCTATGCAGATCGCCAGTTTGCTGGAGCGAAGTGGGCGAGTGTCAGCTGATTGGTCTTGAGCTTGTGCAGCTGTATGCAGATAAGGTTGATTTGATCCGTAGTAGGCTGTTGGCTGCACAGAGTCGGCAGAAGAGCTATGCCGGCAGGAGGTGGAGACCATTGGAATTTTTGGTGGGAGACTATGTGTTTCTGAAGGTGTCACCGACTAAGGGTGTCATAAGGTTCGGGAAGCGTGACAAGCTAAGTCCTCGCTATATTGGCCCATATCAGATCACCCAGTGGATCAGTGAGGTTGCTTATCTGTTGAATCTACCACCAGAGCTGTCGTCCGTGCACGACATGTTCCATGTCTTCATGCTGAGGAAGTGCTTGGCTGACGCTTCTCATGTGATCCCAGTTTAGCCAAAGGGCTCTAGGAAGATCTATCCTTTGTGGAGGATGCCGTCCAGATTGTTGACTGCAAGGAGCAGGTGCTGCGGAACAAGGTGATTTTGCTAGTTTTGGTGTGGTGGCGGCATCATGGAGCCGAGGAGGCCATGTGGGAACGTGAGGAAGCCATCCTAGCCCAGTACCCGTATCTTTTCGCCTAGTGATTTTGAGGGCGAAATCTTCTTTTAAGGTGGTTAGGATGTAACACCTGTAAAATTTATTTTGTAATTATTTACATTTTAATGAATTTATTCCTAGACGGGTGTTACTGTTCCGAAGCCTATTGTGTGGATTTGTGCTTTTGGGCTTGGGCCTCGTGGGTTGACTTCTGTGGTGTGGCATTGTGCATGGCTGGTACTATGCATTGTGGCAGTGTGCTTGTGGGCCTGGGTGTGGGTCCGCATGGGGCCCACGTTGTGGGCTGACTGGTGGTTGTGTGTTTGGTGCGGAGAGTCGTTGGATCGTGCCATGGAGTTGGCTGTTGGGATGTGTGTGGCAGGGTTGGAGGGTGGCCGGAGACTAGCTGGTGTGTGCATGTCGGAGGTTGGTGGGTAGGTGCACAGCGACCTCCTCCCCCGCGTATATAACACGTGCATGGGGCGAGTCCTCTCTGACACATCAGAGCCCCAACCTTCATCCCTCCCTTCCTTTCCTCCTCTCTTTTCCCCCCTTCACTCCTTCTCCATCTTCTTCTTCACTCCTCCTTTCGGTCTAGGGTGGGTGAGGGTGACAGAGAGAGCCTGAGAGTGGGAGATGGGAGGCAGTGGCTTGTGGTGCTGCGAGAGGCTTTGAAGCGACGCCCCTGAGGTCATGGAGTGGCAGTGGACATGTAGGGCCACTGAAGTTCGCTAGAGTTGGCTGGAGGATCGTCAGAGCTCATTTTAGGTACATATCCCCAATTTAATGTGTAGAAATGCCTAGGATGCATGTAATCTAGGCTAAATTTAATGTTTCAGAATTTTTGGGAATTTATTGTGGCATTTATGGGTATTTATGGCGATTGGTGTGTTTTGGGTCATTTTGACCCTTATGCCTTTAAGATCTTGTATCTTGATGCATGGTGAATGGATTTTGGTTTTGTTTGTTGGGATTTGGAGTAGACTCGAGGGTCTACATCTTATGTTTTGTGCATGAGTTTTGGTGTTTGTTTAGGGGCTCCGATTGGAGGTCCCAGTTGGAGCGATTTCAGACTGTAGGGTTTGGGCCGTTTTTTGTTTTTTGTAAAATTCGGCATACCGAACCATTTCGATATGCCGTTCTCTGTAAGATTAGGTCCTCTAGTTGAAATTCGGTCGTTCGATTTTGGACGGTTGCCCGAATTAGGAGATTTTGTTTGACCGAACCATTTTCGATATACCGATTTTGGCCTGAGTGTTGACCATTGACCTGATTCAGTCGACCGATCCAGATCGGTCTACCAAACCATGGTTTTTCGACATACCAAACTTGTTTTCGGCATGCCGAATTAGGGCCTAAATAAGTTTATAAAATCTGATTTCCTAGGATTCTCCGGATTAGTTTGTTTTGCCCCTTTGAGTGGGATTGTGGGCCATCAGTGGTGGTCCCTTGAGACACCTGATGCGCCACTTTGTCCAGGTTTTGGAAGAGTTTCCAAAGAAATAAAATGATTTTGGAAAATGGATTTCAAAGATAGTTCGCCTATTTCGGAAAATGATTTTCCAAATTTTTTGTGTGCAGGCTGAGACAGTGTGGGACCGTGTCGTTGGGACCAGGGAATGTGACAACATTCGCGGGTGGTCGGGCACGACACCCTGGTCGAGGTTGGGGGCCGAGATACCTAAGGCTGAGGGACGTCGGGTCTTAGAGGTATGAGACTCCTTAACTGTCGTCTCAAGGCTAGGGTTGAGGTGTCTTGTGGCATGACGGGGGGGGGGTATGATACTCCTGCTATCGCTGTGAGCACTAAGGCTCGATTGTCGTCGGGTGTGGTGGTATGATACTCCCTCCTGAGCACCGTGTGTGAAGGACGTCGTGAGGAGGTGTACCCTGTGGTGGCTAGTGCGTGTGGGACATGTGCCCCGTAGCTGGTAGCATCCTGAGAGACAGGACAGCCTTCCCAAGGAGGGTTTGACTTTGTGAGGGTTCTCTAGGTAGGGAGAATCGCGGGACGGTGATCGCTCCTACACAGGGTGGCTTCATCGTGGCAGTGCGAAATGCCGTGGTCGCTCCTCGATGGACTGCATGTTGTTAGAGTTTGGTTGCCTGGCGTTGGGCTTCCCGACTCATTGTGTGTAGTTTTGGCCATTGAGGGCCTTTGCTTATAGTTTTGGGCTAGTAGAGCCTCAGTTGTGGTTTTGGCCGGTGTGGGCCTAGTTTGTGAGGTTTTGAATAAATGGTTTGCGAAATGAATTTAAAAGAAAATCAATTAAGGTTTTGTTTTCCGTCGTTTTACTCGGGGTGCGTACTAGGTGACTCCTGTCACTCATGTGTTTTTCTTGTAGTTTTGATTTACAAGTGCAGACATGCGGTTGGCTTAGTGTATATAGATCGGAGTCTCCTACCCACACACACAGGTTCCTGGTAATTAGATATTTTCTATTTGGCTTTAATTTTCCCGTAATTTAATTCGTTTTAAATTATTGTGGAAAATGAGGGGGGTTACAATACACACACACACACACACACACACACACACATACATATATATATGTATGTATGTATCAAAAACATAAAACAATTTAATACAGGATCAGGGCTTGGATCAACAGACTGAAATTGAATGGTCGAACAAACTTAGGCTCAGGGCACCAGATTAGTAGATCGTAACCACACGGTCAACCAAAATTCCCTGACTCAGAAGACTGAAAATGACCCGTTGACTGAACTAGGAACTTTGTCAACACCCAAGACTTCTAGAACGGCAAATCGAACAAATTTGGTCCACCGAACCAGGGGTCAAGGGCACATTTTGAGATTCATAATAGCATACCGAACAAAAACGGTATGTCGAACCAAGTGATAATAGGGCACCCCAACTTGGGACCGAAAACCCAATCCTATAAACCACCACACCAAACTACACATACAATATATCAAAATGAAGATCTCGACGAGATCTTCCAAAAGAGACAAATGACACAATTATCCATGGAGCGGATCTCCAGAAAACACAAGAAATACATACAAGGGCACTATTCACTCCACATAATAAATACGACCATAAATGGCTCACAAATGCATAATAAATTCAATGAAAATCACTACAATTTCCAACACACTACCATGCACCTATGATTCAAAATTGGAACCAAAAAGAAGCCTATAGGGTGTGTACATGACATCGAAGACAACGACGACGCAAGACGAACGTTGCACCTCATCCTTTGACCACGAGCTCCTCCTCTCTCACACGACGATGACAGCCATGAGCTCCTCCAGTAACACCCATAAAACTCATTTATATAATTATTAACATTTTTGTGAATTTTATTACTGGACAGGTGTTATTGTTCCAAGGCACGTTGTGTGGATTTGTGCTTTTGGGCTTGGACCTCTTGGGCTGGCTTCTGTTGCGTGTCCCTGTGTGTGGTTTGGCGTTGTGCATTGTGGCACTTTGCATGTGGGACCCGAGTGTGCGTCCATGTGGGCCCACGTTTGTGGGCCGGTTGGTGGGAGTGAGTTGGTGGTGTGAGTTGGTGAGCATGCGTGGCTTGTGGTAGGCGAGATGCATTGTTGTGCACACGCTCAGCTACCACCTTGCATGGCTTTATAAGCCCATGCGCCCGGTCGACCAGCTTAGCCTTCCTCTCCTCCTCTCCTTGTCTATGCATCTTCCTTCGTCTCGAGCATTCCACTTCTCTTCCTTTTCCTCCCCTCCACTCGCCCTCTCCCTCCACTCACTCCACCTCCCTCCTGTCTCTCTCTCTCTCTCCCTCCCCTGTTTCTCTCCTCCTTGCATTCCCCCTCCTCTGTTCGGTGTGCTCGTGGGTCGACGGAGGCGTGCGGTAGCTCGTGGCGGCATGTGGAGCTCAGGTGGTGTGCCTTGAGGTCGTGTGTGCCCCAGCGAGGGTCGTGGTCGTCAGAGTTGCCAGAGGATCACCAACGCATTTCTCAAGTACGCAACTCCGACCCATGTAATAGAGAGCAAGAAATTGGTAGAAATTGATAGGATTGCATGGAATCTAGATAAATTTAAATTCCTAGAATTTATTATGATTTTATGAGAATTTATGGTGGATTTATGGGCAATTATGTCGATGGTTGAGTTTTTGGTCGATTCGACCCTTATGCCTTTGTGATTTTATATCTTGATGCATGGTGAATGGATTTTGGTTTTGTTTGTGTGGATTTGGAGTAGACTCCAGATTCTACATCTTATGTTTTATGCAGGATTTTTGGTATTTGTTTAGGGGGTCCGATCGAAGGTCCCAATTGAGGCGATTTTTGACTGTAGGGTTTGGGCCGTTTTCTGTTTTTCGCAGAATTCGACATACCAAACCATTTCGGTATGCCGTTTTTCTATCAGTTTGGTCCTTTGGTCAAATTTGATCGTTCGATTTTGGACGACCGACCGAATCAGTGGATTTTGGTCGACCGAACAATCTTCGGTATACCTATTTTGGCCTAAGTGTTGACTGTTGATCTGATTCGGTTGATCGATTCCGATCGGTATACCGAACCAGTGGTTTTCGGCATACCGAACATGTTTTTGGCATGCCGAATTTGGGCCCAAATGCTTTTCTAAAATATGATTTCCGAGGGTTTTCTGGATTGGTTTGTTTTGCCCCATTGAGATGGGATTGTGGGCCATCAGTGGTGGTCCCTCGAGACACCTGATGTGTCGTTTTGTCGAGATTTTGGAAGATTTTCAAAGATATAAAATGGTTTTGAAAATGATTTTGAAAGAGGTAAGTTGGCAGATTTGGAAAATGGTTTTCCCAGTTTTCCATGTATGGGTCGAGACAGTGTGGGACCGTCCCGTCGGGACTAGAGAATGTGACGACATTCTCGGGTGATCGAGCGTGACTCCCTGGTTGAGGTCGGGGGTCGAGATACTTGAGGCTGAGGCGCATCGGGTCCTGGAGGTATGAGATTCCTTGATTGTCATCTCGAGGCTAGGGTTGTGGTCCACGAGTTGAGGTGTCTTGCAGCATGATGGGGAGGTATGATACTCCACCTATCGCTGTGAGCACTAAGGCTCAAGTGTTGTCGGGTGTGGAGGTATGATACTCCCTCTTGAGTACCGTGTGTGGAGGACGCTGTGAGGAGGCGTACCCTGTGGTGGCCAGTGCCGGTGGGACACGTGCCCTATAGCTGGTAGTGTCCTGAGAGACAGGACAACCTTCCCAAGGAGGGGTTGGCTTTGTGAAGGTTCTCTAGGTGGGAGAATCACTAGACGATGTGGCTTCTACACAGGGTGGCATGTCGTGGCAGTACAGAAGCCGTTGGTTGCTCTTCGGTGGGCTACTTGTGGCCAGAGTTTGGTTGCCTAGCACCGAGCTTCTTGACTCACTGTGTGTGGTTTTGGCAATTGATGGCCTTTGCTAGTGGTTTTGGCCGATGAGGACTTGGTTTGTGAGGTTTTGAGGAAAAGGTTTGCGAAATGAATTTAAAGGAAAAATTAATTAAAGTTTTGTTTTCCGCAATTTACTCGAGGTGTGTACTGGGTGACTCCTATCACTCATGCGTTTTCCTTATGGTTTGGTTTACAGGTGTAGACATGCAGTTGGTTTAGCATAGTGCATATAGATTGGAGTCTCCTAGCCACACACATAGGTTCCTGGTAGATGATATTTTTCTATTAGTTTTTATTTTCCTGTAATTTAATTTGTTTAAATTATTATGGGAAAATGTGGGGTGTTACACCTCCTCCGACCATCTCTCCCTCACCCTCTCTCATCTCTCTCTCATTCCCCCTCTCTCTGTCGCAAAGAAGAAGAAGAAGAAGAAGAATAAGCGGAAGGAGAGGGGCCCAGGAGAGGAGAAAGAAAGGAAGGAAAGAAGAAAAGAAAGAAAGAAGGGAAGGAAGCCACAACACAAGACCAAACCACGTGACCTTCTACAACCACATGACTCATGCAAGCTGAGATCTGCTACTAGAGCATGCCAAAGAACTACTACAACTCAAAGCAAACTCTCAAATTCCCACGAGGGCCGACACAATACCACAACCACACAACACCAGGAAGGCAAAAACCCACCAATCCAGGTGTAGAATGTTGTGAAAGCTACGTTTCCTGCTAAACACAGAGGACTCAGCGTCTAACGATCCAAAACTCCATTAAAATATCTGACCAAAATACCACTTCCAAAATTGGGTTGTTACAACTCTCCTCTTGTTGCACCAGCTGCCTCTGTCCCTATAACACCCCTGACATCATATACTAGCATTAAACTACCCATAACAATTTAACAAGTAAAAAACTAACCAAAACTTACAAGAAATTTTGCTAAATAATTAAATAACCGCAAATAAAACTCAACAAAATTTATTTCTACTCAAAACCAATGGTTTGCAACTATGTAACTCCAACTATGTACATTAGGATAGACTGCAACTCCACAATCTGCACCTGTAAGAAACTAATGCAAACACATATGAGTGACATTTAATTGTCACCTAGGATATGCCTATCAAAAACAAATAAAACAACAACAAACTGAGAACCACAACTTAAGGCAAACAACTCCCAAACCACTTGACTACCTCTCTTGGTAGTCCAAAGCCAGATGTCTGCAAAGGCACCCAAATTAGCAAAGTTCTATAGTAGAGAAGCAAGAAATTTCGTTTTAAATCATGCCTTTCAAAAATCATTATCACTTTTCTTTCAAAACACATGCATTCTTTTGAAATCCATAATGCATTCTTGGAGTGGCTACTCTACGCCAGTCTAAGTCTAGAAAACCACCACAAAATCACATCTCAAAACTATGGTCTTCTCTTGACTGAAGTTGGAAAAGTTTAAATTCAAGCATAGAAAACCACAACACACGCATCCAGCATCAAACTTGTTGTGTCACTATGGCTACTAGTGACTGACCAGCCAAGAAGCAACCACCGAAGTGCATTGTACTGCCATAATTGAGACACCCTATATAGGAGCTAGTCCATCCCAGGTCCTTACTCTAAAAATCCTCCAAAGGTCCACTCTAGGATATACACAGGGTATGTCCTCTCGACGTCCTCAATTTAGGCTACCCAGGACTCTAACCCGGGTCCTACCACTTGGTAGTCACAACCTTAGACCTATAACAAACCCTCCCAAGGTATAAGTCGTTCCTAGCCTACCAATATAGTCCTATGATCTTGTGGCTCCTACCACTCAGCAACCACAACCTCGAACTCGCACTTAACCCTCCAGAGGTATCAGTCGTCCCTAGTCCATTGGTGCGATCCTACGGCCATTGTGGTTCCTTCCAAAAACCACAAAAAACCTCAAAAAACATTTTCCAAAATCCATGCAAACTTATGCAATTTTGTTTTTACAAATTCCACTGAAAATCATTTTCAAAACATTTTTATTACACAAAAGCTTTATAAAACCCAAAATACCATTTTAAATTATCCAAAAACCATAATGCACACAAAAAAATTGGCCTAGTTAGTTTCCCAGTGTGGGTCATGCCGGCCAGGTGTACCAGGGGCACACGTTGATGCTCTGCATGGGCCAGACGTGCCTGAGAGGCATGCCAATGGTTCACGTTGGCAATTCGTGCTTCCTAGTCGCGCCTGACCCTCAAAATCTGATAGTAAAACAGAGTAACAACCACCATGAAAATTGCCAATCTTGGAAACTTTGGCAATATCACAACATACACCCAAAAATTCCACATAATATATCAAAACAAAGATATCAAAGTGCTCTATCACTTGGGACAAAAATCATGAAAATTTGACACTTGTAGCTTGAGATATTAAAGATAAAAGCATAGAGACTCATTTGGGCATACAATACTCAAGCATTATGAAAAATCTTTGAAAAACCCAACATAAAAGCCCAAAAGTTATGAGATCTTTATCATAGACCCAAAATCATTCCAAACAACATATCTTCACTAATTTCAAGCATAAGTGGAATGAAATAGGGAGATAAGATGCATACTTGCATTGATGTCTTCATCGTCTAGGTTCGTTTACGACGATCGTCCACTGTGGCTTGGAAACGATGGTAGTAAGGGTGTGACCACGGCTCAATGACGACCCCTCTAGCTCGGCAACACAATGGTGATGACATAAGGATGGTCGGAATGGCAGCACATGGCAGTGAATTCCTCCACGAGCCTTCTCTCTTGCTAAATTTCTCCCTCTCCCTTCCTTTGTTTCTCTCTTTCTTTTCTCTCCTCTTCCTCTCAAGTCCTCCTACTCCCACTTAATGCCTTCGAATGTTGTTTAAAGCATTCGTGCCCCAACACCCTCTACAATCTCTGACACAAATTAAGCACGGGAATCACGGAAAAAGAGAGAGAGAAAATCCCCAACATGAGTATTCATAAAGCAATTCTTGATTTATAAAAGAAAAGGGAGTCACGAGCAGTATTGTGGCATTTTGATGTCTCATTCCCTTCCTTGGCCCCACACATTCATGGGACATGACACGCCATAATATCAGTGAAACTCAATGAGTCGAGGGCAAAACAAAACACAAAATGCCAAGCAGGGAACTCCGAAGAGGAAGACAACCACATTTGTATTGTAATTACCCAATAAATATGTTTACAATTATAGGTAATCAAATCCCAATCCACCCGACAAAGTTCATCCTACAAGCACCGAGAATACAACCACATAGGAATCAATTTACCAAAATAGAACTTACAACCTTCTGAATTCTGAACTAACAAGGTATGCTAGCTATTCACGCTGACTATGTGCATTGGTAATACACACATACTATGTGCGTCTACAATGCTCATTTGTAATCCACGCCTACTATATGTGCCTATCATATTCACTTGCACCATACAGATCCAAGGTGTTATAGTCCCAGCCTTTAGTGTTCCTAGCTACTTAGATACTACAACACAAGACTCTTAATTAATCAACTACTTGGTGTTTAGTTCATTTTGTGCAGGCATTATTTGGGTACTTGTAATATTTTTTTGATCTAGCTACCTCTGGTTTGCCTCATTGCCCTGTCTAGCTTTAGCTCTCTACTATAATATTTGTTGTTTCCTTATATTCTTGGAGAATAAACTCATGTAATTTTGTTATACTTGGTGGTGGTACCCATATCTAAGTACAGACTCGAGTTTAATATTAATACATTACCGTTTACCAAAAAAAAACTACTGTCAATCATGTAGACTCATAGCCAAGTGGTGGTTATGACCATAAGTTTGTAAAAAACTTAAGAGAGTGATAATTTTGAAATGAAGTTTGCAAATACTTATATAGCAAAAATATTTCATTTTACTCATCTTTAAATTATAAGATAAGAGAAAGAAGAATAACAATTCTCTACTTCCATGTGAATCTTGGCATTATTTCCTAATAACATAGACCTCTTCTCCCTGTTTCCATGTGTGTGTTTTCTGTAGCTTCAATCATTTTGTGCTAATCTAGAGTCTAGAAGAGAATTAATAACACTATTGTCATATCATTTGGAGTAAACCAATAACCTAAGCCTATCACATGTTGTTATCTCATGAGTTATTAGATTTTAATTGCGAGTGCTTCTAGAATTCCAAGTGGACATTATTTTTTGAATAATTGGAGATTTTTACACTTTGCGCTACAACAAGCACTACTAGAAATTTACGAAATCAAGAAGACATATAGCGAGGACTAAATGAGGACAAATCCTCACGAATGTTTCATGAGGACACCAAAAAGACATGTCTATGCTGTGTCCTCGTGAGTTGTGGCTTAAAAATTTTCGTACGGGCCATTCCCTCATGTTGTAATCCCTTCTTCTCTTCCCTTCACGCCCCTTCCCCTCCCCGTCCTCCACTTCCTTCACTCCACCTCCTCTCCCAACCCTAGTCTTCTCCTCCTCCTCTCCTCCCATTTGGATGGGACTCAACCTCGAGTCGTTACCCAAATTCTAGCTACATTTTTTTTTTACATTAACCATAAACTAAATCCACCAAGGAACAATATAAATTTAAACACAAATAATTGAAATACATTTAACTACTTACTTACCAAGATCCCTTAATGTGTGGTCGACTGGCTCCAACTCTATATGCACTAGTAAGCTCCTACTCCTATTTTGTACCTGAGAAAGTGTGACATCTAGGCCTGATTATCCATTTTTAACTGTAAACCATGTAATTAATTGTAATACTGCTTAAATGGTTTATTAATGGATAATTTGTTGTTTCTTGTATGTGTGAGCTTGTGGTTGGCTTTCTGTGCACTTATTTGTGATTTGGGACCAATGTGGAGTCCGATTTGAGGATGCACAGTCGCCTCGATTTGCGTGTCTATCTTTCCTTCATTTTCTCTCCTTATTTTTCTCCTTTCCTTTCTCTCTCTCTCACGAGCCATGCCCTTCCACCCTCTTTCCCCGTCTTCTTCTTCCTCTTCTTCCACCCGTGCCACCAACGACGGAGGCCTGTGCCTCCCCGTCCCTTTCGACGGGATGGATGGCCAGTGCCAAGCGAGTGGTGGCAGAGATAAAGAGAGGAGGGCAGGAGTGGGCAGAGGGAGAGTGTGACAAGAAAGGAAAGGAAGAGGAGAAAGGAAGCAGAGGAGCACGAGCCGAGAGGAGGATGGTCTGTGTGGGTGCTTCCACCGGGGGCCATGGTTCACCGAGGCTTCGCCGAGGCGATGCCGGGGTGCGGTGAACTCACTGGAGTTACGTGGGCTGCCGGAGAGGTACGCCAACCCCTTTCCTTTCCTCTATTCAGTGTCTCCTTAACAACGGGTTAATTGCATGAAAAATCAAGATAATGCATGAAAAATTGTGGAAAAATCATGAAATGATGGAAATGTGGCATATAGCATGAGAATGTAGATATCATGTTGTTAGGATTGGTATTTGTGGGGGAAAAAAATGCAATTTTGGGGTTGAAGGCTACAGTAGCTGTTCTTGAGCCCCCCTCCCCTTGTGATTTTCGTATGATCTGTGTGGTTGATGGAATCATGGATGGATTGAGGGGTTTTAAAGTAGACTCAAGGGTCTAAACCCCGTGATTTACTTGTAATTTATGGTGTATGTTTGGGGGGTCCGATCAGGACTCCCACTTTGGGCGAATTTCGTCGCTGGAAACAGGAGTGTGCCTTGCCTGCAAGTATTTTGATATGCCGAATTCGTTTCGGTATGCCGAAATCCTAGCAGATTAAGCCAGAACCCAGGGTTCGGTAGACCGAAATCCCCTGGTTAACCAATTCATGGGTTTTCGATATACCGAACCAGGGATCTTTGATATACTGATCTGGAGATTTGGTTTGCCGATTTTGCTCTGTACTTGGTATGCATTGATGTGGTTTTAATGTTGGATAAATGGTATTTTGAGCATGTGTTGATGATGTTTCCCCATGTAATGACATGGAGAAATGTGGAACCCAAACAAATGGATTTGGGTGTGATTTTGGGTTTTAATCCCATAAAATGAAAATGATGATTTTGTGTGGTTTTGGGCATGAGACCCAATTTATGATTTTAAGCATGGTTTTCATGGCTTGAGTTGGGACCCCAGTGGAGAGTCAAGTGTTTCAAGGAGACAGAGTCCTGCAACGATAAGAATGGAATGAAATGGAAATAGTTTTGAAAGAAAATTCAAAGAGTTTTGAAATGGAACACTAATAATGTGGTTGCCGAGCTTGTAGCGGTGTAGGCTGAGCCTGGGTTTTCATACCTAGTTGTTCGGGTCACCGACAGTGTAGGCTGAGCCTGGGTTTTCATACCTAGTTGTTCAGGTCACCGAGCTCGTAGTGGTGTAGGCTGAGCCTGGGCTTTTGAGTCTAGTTGTTCGGATCACCGACGGTGCAGGAATTGGAGCTTCTAACTAGCTGCTCATTGTGATCCTGGAGGTGAGCCTTAGTTACAGTTATTTGATGTTTCTGTAATTAGTGTAATTATGCTTGATACTGTGTTTTGGTAGCCTACTTGTGTTTGGGGCGTTACAGAGTGGTATCAGAGCTAAGGTTACACCTAGTGCACCAGCTTGGTGATGTCCGGTTTAGTGGCTCCCTCGGATTGCACAATAGAGGGTCATGCACCTGAATTTTTGGATTGTTGTGTTTTGTGGTGCTGGGAGGAAGATGTCTCATCGAGGTCGTAGTCATGGGAAGACCCCAGTACCTGACTTCGAGACGATAGAGGATAGTGCATGGAGGGGGATGAGACGAGAAGATGGCGAGATGATGCGGTGTTTCGCCCAGTCCTTTGGCAGCAGTAGCAAGGATGAGGCGAAGGGAGACCCATGGATCAAGCAGTTTCGCCAGCTTGGTGTGCCGACTTTTGATGGGCGCAGCACACCAGAGGAGTGTGAGGCTTCGTTCCTGGAAGTGGAGAAGATCCTTGAGGGGATCGAGTGTCTAGCAGAGAAGTGGGTCCGGATCGCAGCTTTCCAGCTCAAGGGCTCTGCGGATCCGTGGTGGAGGACAGTGCACCGCACCAAATTTCCAAATGCGGACCTGCTGATGATCTCTTGGGATGGGTTCCGAGAGGTATTCTATGAGAGGTTCTTCCCTGAGCATGAGAGGGATAAGCTGAACAAAGAATTCAGGAACCTAAAGCAGGGTAGCCTGTCTGTGGCTGAGTATGAGTCGTCCTTTCTTCGGCTAGAACAGTTCTCTCAGGCTGTAATTTCTGAGAAGAATTGAGCCAAGAGATTTGTGGAGGGACTGATCCCTGTGCTGAGATCCAGAGTTATTGGCTTCAGATGCCAGATTTTAGTGAAGGCTGTTGAGCTTGCCAGCCGCTATGAGGATGACCATAGGCTGTTCCAGGAGGAGTATCCCAAGAAGGAAAATGGGAGAAAGTTTGTCTCTCGACCTTCCGTTTCTCGACCATCAGTGATGGGAGCGCCAAGTTCTGGGAGTTCTGGCAGCTCTGGGATGAAGCAGAAGCAACGGCCTACGTCGAGTAGAGAAGAGAGTATGGGTTTCAGCCATACTAGGTCTAGCAGTGGCCCACAGATGGGACCATGCCATGTCTGTGGCAAGATGGGGCATGTAGCGGCGCAATGTTGGCAAAGGCAGAGGAATTTGGACGGAGTAGTCTGCTACAACTGTGCGAAGTCCGGGCATTACTAGAAGGACTGTCCTAGTCAGCCCAAGCCAGCAGGAGATGCGCCACGTCAGCCTACGAAGGGGAGAGTGTTCTCCATTGCCGCCCTAGATGCTGGTCCATCTGGAGATGTGGTAGAAGGTGAGAACTAGCACGACTGTATTTCATAAGTCCTGTCCTGTAATAATAGATCCTATGTGTAATTGACACTATTTCTTATTATGATAATGGTTATGGTGTGTTGATTATAGGATCTATCCTTGTGGCTGATCGGATGGCCCGAGTCTTGTTCAACTTTGGGAGTTTATTTTCTTTTGTCTCTGAGTCGTTTGCTTCTGAGATCGGGACTAGGCCAGCCAGGTTAGCATTCCACCTAGAGGTCACTCCATTGGGAGAACACAGTCTGGTGTGGAGGTAATTGAGACCGGTTTATATTCAGCGGGGGGACAGGAATTTTCAGGCCAGCTTGATCCTGATAGATATGCAGGATTATGATGTTATCCTGGGGATGGATTGGCTGGCGCAGCATTTAGTTGTGATAGATTGTGCCAAGAGGAGAATTCTGGCAGAGTGTCCAGGCCAAGACTGGTGTATGGTACGGGGCACCAGACCGGGGGAGTCCAGGAAAGTGATTTCTGCTCTCAAGGCCTATCATCATTTGGTAAGAGGCAGTGTGGGCTATTTGGCCTGTGTGACAGTTTCTACTTCGCCTGTGGTCAAGATTCAGGACTTACCGGTGGTGAGGGAATATTTCGATGTTTTTCCAGAGGAATTGCCTGGAATGCCACAACACAGGGAAGTGGAGTTTGTGATTGATTTGGTGCCGGGACTAGGTCCTATTTCTAAGGCTCTGTACAGGATGGCACCTGCTGAGCTAAGGGAGCTCTGGAATCAGCTGCAAGAACTGATGGATAAGGGATTCATTTGTCTCAGTGTTTCACCTTGGGGAGCACCGATTCTGTTTGTGAAGAAGAAGGATGGTTCACTTTGGCTCTGTATAGATTACCGGATGTTGAACCAGATCACTGTCAAGAACAAGTATCCACTGCCCAGGATCGACGATTTGTTCGACCAGTTACAGGGGGCATCTGTGTTTTCCAAGATAGACTTGAGATCTGGATACCATCAGTTGAGGATTAGTGAGCTAGATGTGCAGAAGACAGCCTTTCACACCCGTTATGGACATTATGAGTTTTTGGTTATGCCATTTGGGTTGACAAACGCTCTGGCTGCTTTTATGGACCTGATGAATAGGGTGTTCTGACCCTATTTGGACCAATTTGTGGTTATTTTTTTGGATGATGTTCTGGTGTATTCTCCGGATGTTCAGACCCACCGGAGGCACTTGAGGATCGTACTAGAGACGTTGAGGCAACATCAGCTTTATGCCAAGTTCTCCAAGTGCGAATTTTGGCTGGAAGAGGTGTCTTTCCTTGGTCATATTATTTCAGGAGATGGCATCAAGATAGATCCAGCCAAAGTGGAAGCTGTGAGTAGTTGGGCTAGACCGAAGACAGTGACTGAGATTAGAAGTTTTCTCGGCCTGGCAGGATATTATAGGAGATTCATTAAGGATTTCTCCAAGATTACTGCACCATTGACCAGATTGACCAGGAAGGAAGTACACTTTGCTTGGGATTGGCAGTGTGAGGAGAGCCTCAATGAGTTGAAGGCTCGTCTGGTATCGGCCCTAGTTCTGACTTTGCCCTCTGGGAGCGGCGGTTTCATAATCTACAGTGATGCATGTGGAACTGGTTTGGGGTGTGTGCTGATGCAGCATGGTAGGGTGGTGGCGTATGCCTCACACCAGTTGAAAGATCATGAGAAGAATTATCCCACCCATGATTTAGAGATGGCAGCTGTTGTGTTCGCCTTGAAGATTTGGAGGCATTATTTGTATGGCGAACAATTTGAGGTGTACACAGATCACAAGAGTCTGAAGTACATCTTTACTCAGAAGGATTTGAACCTGAGACAGAGGTGCTGGGTGGAGTATATGAAGGATTATGATTTCAGTTTGTCCTACCACCCAAGGAAGGCTAATGTGGTTGCGGATGCTCTGAGCAGACGCACTTATGTTATGGCTAGCCTGATGATCCATGAATGGAAATTGCTAGAGGGACTAGTGGAATATAGGCCTTGGAGGCTGTCTCAGGGACCTGCCAGGGTAGTGCTGGCTAATTTGTCTATTCGCCTGATGATGATCGAGGCGATTGTCACAGCTTAGTAATATGATTCATTTGTGTTAGATACCTAGAGGAAGTTGGAAGTTGGTAATGCCCCTCATTTTTTAGTAGGGGTTGACGGTGGGTTGAGGTATGATTTGAGATTATATGTACCTCAGATAGAGGAAATCAAGAACAGTTTGCTGGATGAAGCCCACCGCTCCAGATACTCTATTCATCTAGGAAGCACCAAGATGTATAAAGACCTGAAGAGGAACTTCTAGTGGCCTAGGATGAAGAGAGAGATTATTGAGTATGTGGCGAAGTGTGCAACCTGCCAGATGGTGAAGATAGTGCAATAGAAGCCCGGAGGGACTTTGCAGCCTCTCGACATTCCAGTATGGAAATGGGAAGATGTGTCGATGGACTTTGTGACTGGTTTGCCACGAACCTAAAGAAAGAATGATACTGTGTAGGTGATAGTGGATTGCCTTACAAAGTCAGCACATTTCTTGCCAATGAGGGTGAACCTTCCTTTGGCCAAACTGGCAGAGTTGTATGTGGCTGAGATTGTGAGATTGCATGGTGTCCCTGTGTCTATTGTGTCTAACAGAGACACGAGGTTTACATCGAGATTCTAAGGAGCTCTGCAAGAGGCTTTTGGCACAGTGTTGAATTTTAGTACTGCTTTCCACCCCTAGATGGATGGCCAGACAGAGAGGACCATCCAGGCACTAGAGGACATGCTGATGACCTGCGCCTTGGACTTTGGTGGTAGCTAGGAGGATCATGTACGTCCGATTGAGTTTGCATACAATAACAGTTACCACGTTAGTATTTGTATGGCACCATACGAGTCATTGTATGGCAGACCCTGCAGGACACCCACTTGCTGGAGTGAGGTGGGTAAGAGATAGTTAGTTGGGCCCGAGATCGTACAGCAGTACGAGGGCAAGGTGGATTTGATCATGAAGAGGTTGTTGTCTGCCTAGAGTCGGAAGAAGAGCTATGCTGAAAGGAGGCAGAGACCTCTGGAATTCGAGGTAGGAGACTTCGTTTTCTTGAAGGTGTCACCAACCAAGGGTGTGACACGGTTCGGTAAGAGAGGCAAGTTGAGCCAAAGATATATCAGATCGTACCAGATTACCAAGAGGGTTGGTGAGGTGGCATACAGGCTAGATCTGCCTCTAGAGTTGGCGGGTGTACACAACACCTTCCATGTGTCCATGTTGAGAAAGTGTTTGGCAGATGCGTCCTAGGTGATGCCAGTGCAGCCAGAGGAGCTACGGGAGGACTTGTCTATGGTTGAAAATGCAGTTCAGATACTGGACAGGAAAGAGCAAGTCCTTAGGAATAAAGTGATTCCATTGGTGTTAGTTCAGTAGCAATACCATGGTACAGAGGAGGCTACCTGGGAGCGCGAGGTGGACATCTAGAGACAGTACCCCTACTTGTTTTATTAGAGCTGAATTTCGAGGACGAAATTCTCTTAAGGGGGTAGGATGTGACATCTGGGCCTGATTATCTATTTTTAATCGTAAACCATGTAATTAATTGTAATACTGCTTAAATGGTTTATTAATGGATAATTTGTTGTTTCTTGGATGTGTGAGTTTGTGGTTGGCTTTCTGTGCACCTGTTTGTGATTTGGGACCAATGTGGAGTTCGGTTTGAGGATGCACAGTCGCCTCGATTTGGGTGCCTGTCTTTCCTTCATTTTCTCCTTTCCTTTTTCTCTCTCTCTCACGAGCCATGCCCTTCCACCCTCTTTCCCCGTCTTCTTTTTCATCTTCTTCCACCTGTGGCACCAGCGACGGAGGCCCGTGCCTCCCCGTCCCTTCCGACGGGATGGATGGCCGGCGCCAAGCGAGTGGTGGTAGAGATAAAGAGAGGAGGGCAGGAGTGGGTAGAGGGAGAGTGTGACGAGAAAGGAAAGGAAGAGGAGAGAGGAAGCAGAGGCGTGCGAGCCGGGAGGAGGAGGGTCTGTGTGGGTGCTTCCAGCAGGGGCCAAGGTTCACCGAAGCTTCGTCGAGGCGACGCCGGGGTGTGGTGAACTCGCCGGAGTCACGTGGGCCGCAGGAGAGGTACGCCACCCCCTTTCCTTTCCTCCATTCAGTGTCTCCTTAACAATGGGTTAATTGCACGAAAAATCAAGATAATGCATGAAAAATTGTGGAAAAATCATGAAATGATGGAAATGTGGCATATAGCATGAGAATGTAGATATCATGTGGTTAGGATTGGTATTTGTGGGGGAAAAAAGCGATTTTGAGGTTGAAGGCTACAATAGCCATTCTTGAGCCCCCCTCCCCTTGTGATTTTCGTATGAACTGTGTGGTTGGTGGAATCATGGATGGATTGAGGGGTTTTAAAGTAGACTCAAGGGTCTACACCCCATGATTTAGTTGTAATTTATGGTGTATGTTTGGGGGGTCCGATAGGGACTCCCACTTCTGGCGAATTCCACCACTGGAAACAGGGGTGTGCCCTGCCTGCGAGTATTTCGATATGCCGATTTCATTTCGGTATGCCATAATCCTAGCAGATTAAGCCAGAACCCAGGGTTCGGTAGACCGAAATCCTCCGATTAACCGATTCAAGGGTTTTCGGTATACCGAACCAAGGATCTTCGATATACCGATCTAGAGATTCGGTCTGCCGATTTTGCCCTGAACCTGGTATGTATTGATGTGGTTTTAATGTTGGATAAATGGTATTTTGAGCATGTGTTGATGATGTTTCCCCATGTAATGACATGGAGGAATGTGGAACCCAAACAAATGGATTTGGGTGTGATTTTGGGTTTTAATCCCATAAATGAATGAAAAGGGTGATTTTGTGTGGTTTTGGGCATGAGACCCAATTTATGATTTTAAGCATGGTTTTCATGACTTGAGTTGGGACCCCAGTGGAGGGTCAAGTGTTGCAAGGAGACAGAGTCCTGCAACAAAATGAATGGAATGAAATGGAAATGGTTTTGAAAGAAAATTCAAAGAGTTTTGAAATGGAACACTAATAATGTGGTTGTCGAGCTCGTAGCGGTGTAGGCTGAGCCTGGGTTTTCGTACCTAGTTGTTCGGGTCACCAACGGTGTAGGCTGAGCCTGGGTTTTCATACCTAGTTGTTCGAGTCACCGAGCTCGTAGCGGTGTAGGCTGAGCCTGGGCTTTTGAGCCTAGTTGTTCGGATCATCGACGGTGTAGGCTGAGCCTGGGTCATTGCACCTACTTGTTTGGGTCACCGACTGGGGCGTCAGATAGAGACGTATCCCCGTGCACATATGAAAATGAAATTGAGGCCGGTTGGTCGGGGCTGTGACATACCGCATGGGAAATTTCATCGCGGCAGTGTAGGAAAGTAGAGCCTACTGCTTGTGTGCCTGGTTATCCTTGATCAAGGTAACAACAGTAAATAAAAGTGGAAATGAATAAAGAAAAGAAATGTGATTTGGTCAGGATTGAATTGATGAAATAGTTCTAAAATCCTGAAATGAAATGATGATGGTGTTTTTACCAGTTGCCAGCCTGTATTTATGATTTGGTTTTGAGCCCGTGAGGCATTGTGTTTTAGGCTGGATCTGGTCAGAAATGTGAATTTGAAAGTGTGATTTTGGGAAGAGATCCCAAGTATTGATAAGATATGTTTTGGAAAATGAATTCCAAAGGTTTTGAAGGAAAACGCAAAAGTGCGTTTTGAAAGAGAATGTGGTTTTGGAATGTATTTCCAAATGTTTTGAGAAAAGAAAAGAGCATGGAATCGGGATTGAATTCCCAAATGATTTCCAATAAAGGGAAGAGGATTTTCAAAATAAAACCAAGTTTTGAGAGAATAAAAGAAATGAGTTTTTATGGTTTTCCCTAGATTTTGTGGTTTGTATGTTTGGGGCACGTACTGGGTGACTTAGATGTCACTCACGCGTGCTTATTTGGTTTTCAGGTGCAGACCGCGTGCAGCCGAGTCCGATGCAGGAATTGGAGCTTCTAGCCGCTCATTGTGATCCTGGAGGTGAGCCTTAGTTACAGTTATTTGATGTTTCTGTAATTAGTGTAATTATGCTTGATACTGTGTTTTGGTAGCGTGCCTGCGTTTGGGGCGTTACAGAAAGACACCAAACAAGCACACATGAGTGACTACTGAAAGGTCACTCAGCACACACTCCATTAAAATACACACTGCTCTAGCATCTCTCTTGGATGATGCAACACTACCACAGAGCATCACACTTTGCCCCACAAGCAACAAATCACTTTGAATTCATGCCTTTGGAAACCATTTTTTCTTTTCAAAATCATACACAAGCCTTTCAAAAGCATTTCTTTCTTTCTTTCAAACCACATGCATGATTTTCAAAACATTATGCATACTTGAAATGGCCACTCTTGCCAAATCAAATCCACAACCACTAGAGAGTGCCACACTAGCATCGAGCCTCTGCTCAGTCAAAACAAACAAGTCATATCTCAAAAACTGGCACAACTCCAAAACTCTGAACCACAACACCACCTACAAGCACAACCAACTAAATGCCCTTCACAAGCTCAAACAACTCAACGCCACTCACGGGTGCAACCAACTCAATGCCTCTCACATATGCAAGAAATACAACGCCACTAACTAACACAAATAAAACAACACCACTCACGGACGAAAATTACAAGTCTCAACAAGCAATGGCCACAAGCAGTTGTCAGAGACAGAATCCTCGAACCCACTACACTACCACAGATAGCTGCAGTCTGCCTACCTCGGCTCTTGGCCACTGGTGTGTTGTGTTGCCTGATGCCAAGAAACTGACACCTAGCCACAAGCATTCCACCAAAGTGCGACCAATGATGTCTACATTGCTACAGACAAATCACCACGTGGAGTGGTCTGCCAATCATGATATCCTACCTCTGCATGACCCTCACTATGCTAACCCTCATTGGGAAAGTCATCCTCTCAAAGGACCCAAATAGGGACAGCCTCTTTTGGTGTCCTCTTGTTTTAGTCTTAGTGTTCAAATAACCAGTGGCTACTTACCCCTAGCCTCAAGTAGTACCTAACAATCTCGATATCCATACTAACTAGGGTGTCACTTCCAGCTACATAGAGGTCTCATACCCCTTGGGCTCGCTGCCACGTACCTCTCTGTACAGTCAGTACCTTGGGTCTTTGGCACCTACAATAAACAGAATATCATACCTCCAAGTCTAGCCGGTCCTCGACCTGTAGACCTTAGCCTTGGCCTTGTGAACGACAATTGTAGACACCCCAATTTTGAGGTAACTGGAAATGAGTATCCTTATGTTGCTTTGGATGTGATCAGCCATTAAACCTAGCCCCAAGCCTATTAGCAAGCCAGAGCCTAGAAATTTGTGAGGTAGCTGGGCGCACCAAGGTGGTGCACCAATGTGGCGCACCAAGCAGGCGCCCAGCCGTTTCTATACTGCGACTGTTGATCTTCCATCTTCCGGCTGTTACCTTTGCCAACGAATGTGCTCGAGAATATTCGAGCCTCTTCGTCTACGAGGCCCTCCAGCTTCCATGAGTTACCCCTCTCATAGATCCCTATAAATAGAGACCCATTTGCAACGATGAGAGGCACCCATTTTAGCACCCAATACACCCTTTGGTTGAGAGAGAGTCCCATTCTGCAGAAATTCTGCTACCAAGCACGAGATTTTCCCTTTGCCCAGCAACCCATACCAGTGTTCTAGAGCTTGTCCTTGCATCCTAGAGCGCCC
>JAMKQA010025788.1:0-29829 GCA_024699735.1 Posidonia australis
GGTTGTTTGGTCATTTGACCATTTGGGTGCTCTAGTATTTAAGTAGACTAAGGCACAGATTATGTAACCTTTTTGTCATTTGTGTAACCCTAATTTTGACTCCCATTGAATAGAGAGAACACCTCCCTCTTCTCTCCAGATCTAGGGTTTCATGTGACGTTCATCTGTGGAGGATTTGATGCTTGGATTTGGGCATTGTATTTGATTTCTTCTTCTCCACTCGGCACAACAATTGGGTTTAGGATTGGAATGAGGGATAAGATGGTCCAACAATGTCAAGGGACACACTTAGATCCATGCAAGCCAATAGAAAGTGAGAAATTGATGGTCTAAAAGTGAATGGACCAACCAACCCCTCAGCAACTCTACTATTGACTCGGGAGAGTCAAGCTAGTGATCCACGCTAGTCACCCACGTTAGCCATTTGTGTTAGATAGTTGTGGTAGTAACTCTGTAACGCCCCGATCCTGGACACGTTACTAAGATCACAATATCATAAGCAAAATTACACTAATTATAGTAATAATTAAATAACTGTAACTAAGCCTCACCTCTAGGAAACCATGTGCGCTAGAAGTTCCTACTCCGGCACTGGAATTTGACTGCACCCGACCTACACCTAAAAACTAACCAAAGCATGCATGAGTGGCATCTAAGTCACCTAGTACGCGTCCCAAACACACATACAATAAAATCCAACAAAAGCACTAAAAATACAACTTTAATGTATAAAAACTTGATTTTCTTTTGAAAACCCATTTCAAAACATCATTCTCTTTTTTCTTTGAAATCACATGAGAATCTGTTCCCAAAATTATACTATTTTCAAATCCCACATTTCCTTTTCTTTTAAAAACATTTGAAGATTCATTTCCAAAACCATATTCTTTTCCGAAACTCATCATTTCTTTCTTTTTATACTTTTTCAAAACATTTCTCATATTTTGAGAAATTCACATACTTGACAGGTCCAACCTAAAACATAATGCCTCACAGGGCTCAAAACCAAAATCATAAATACTGACTAGTAATTGGTTAAAACACAATTCTTATTTAATTCTAGGATTTTTAGGATCATTCATAAGTCCAATCTTAGCTAAACCACATTTCTTTCATTTTCACAAAATCACACACTTTTCTTATTCTTTTTCGCTTTTCTTTATTGATGTTACTTTGATTGGAGTAATCAGGCACACAAGTAGTAGATGAGGACATCATTTCCCTTATCTCCCTGCACTACCATGATGAAATTCCCCATGCGGAATGACACCACCCCCTCCAACCAACCTCAATTTCATTTCATAAGCACGGGAATACGTCCTTATCTAATGTTCCATCGGTGACCCGAACAACTAGGTTCAATAACCCAGGTTCAGTATACACCGTCAGTGAGCTGGACACCTAGGTATCAAATCCTAGGTCCAGCTTACACCGTCACAAACATTGGTAGCCACGGTCGTGTCTAACAATTGATACTTTTACAATTCGTCGACACCATCCACTCGTGGTCCCACACTAGCAATTACGGTCATACCTAATAACTGGTTTCTTTGGAGCGTCATTCTCCTACCATATTGTCAACACCAACCTCTGTGATCCCACAATACATTCTTAGTGTTTTATTTTCAAAAACTCTTAAATTTTCCTTTCAAAACCATTTCCATTTCATTTTCTTTGTTGTAGGAATCTATCCATGCAACACATGACCCTCTACTAGGGTCCCAACTCAATTCATGAAAACTATACTTTAAAATCATAAATTGGGTCTCATGCCCAAAATTACATAAAACTACACATTTAATCACTTTTATTCATTCTTAGGGTTTTAAATCCAAAACCATTCCCAAATTTACTTATTTGGGTTCCCTATTCCTCCATGACATTTAAATGGGGAAAACACCCTAAACACATGTTCATTATCTAATTAAAACCTTTATTTCCATTTTCTATTCACATTTATATATATCAAGGCCAGGGCAAAATCGACAAACTGGAAACCAAGTTGGGTATATCGAAAATTCCTGATTCGGTATACCGAATATTTTTGACATGCTGGCAAATGACAAATGGCATGCTTTCCCAAATACTAGTCTGTAAGGAGAAGCTCCAGGATTAGTCTTATGTGCAATTCGAGAGGTCCACAAAGCATCATTCAACTTCTCAGATTAATATTTCCTAGTGGGATTAATAATTTTCTCCAAAATTCCTTTAATTTGCTTGTTAGCACTTTCAACCTGTCTACTTGTTGGAGGATGATAGGGGTTGGCCAATTTATGCATTAATCCATATTTTCTCATTAAAGCTTCAAAACTTCTATTGCAAAAATGTGTCCCTCTGTCACTAATAATGGCTTTGGGTACACCGAACCTTAAGAAAATGTTAGTCTTCGCAAATTTCACCACAACTTTATTTTCATTTGACTTGGTGGGGATTGCTTCTACCCATTTGGTCACATAGTCTACCACCACCAATATATAGATATATCCATTTGAATTTGGGAATGGACCCAAAAAGTCCATGCCCCACATATCAAAAACTTCTACTTCTAGAATACGATTTAGCGACGTCACATTCCTTCTTGAGATTCTACCTACTTTTTGGCATTGAGCACATCTCTGACAATAATCATAAGCATCTTTAAAAAGAGTGAGCTAACAAAAATCACAGTGTAGCACTTTAGCCACTGTCTTCCCTACTTCAAAATGGCCTCCACAGGCTTGGTCATGGCAAAAGGATAGAACATTATTGATCTCTTCATCTGGGATGCACCTTCGGATAATCTGATTAGGACAATACTTGAATAGATACAGGTCATCCTATAAAAATTGCTTAACTCTAGATAGAAGCTTCTTCCTCTCCATTCTCGACCAATCCTATGGCAGCAATCTTGTGACCAAATAGTTAACAATATCAGCATACCAAGGTCCAGAGTTGATAGCAAAAAGTTGCTAATTAGGGAAAGTGTCATTGATTAGTGGATCTGAAGTAGGGGGTGCCTCCATTTGTGACATATGATTAGTAACTACATTTTCACAACCTTTTTATATTTTATTTCCAAATCAAACTCTGGCAATAATAAAATCCACCTAACTAATTGAGACTTCGTATTGTTCTTTGCTAGCAAATATTTCAAAATTACATGATCTGTATAAATAATAGTATGGCCTCCAAATTAGATAAAGTCTAAACCTTTCCAGTGCAAATACAATGACCAAGAATTCTTTTTTTGTGGTACTATAATTCAATTGTGACTCATTTAATGTTTTGCTGGTATAATATATTACTCTCGGCAATTTATTAATTCTCTGGCCCAAAACTACTCCCAAGGAATAGTCAGAGGCATCACACATCAATTCAAAAGGTTGCCCCCAATCAAGTGCATGAGCAATAGGTGATGGGGTGAGGACTTCCTTCAACAAATCAAATGCCTGCTGACACTAAAGAAACTTAAAATGAGACTCCTTTGCCAATAAGCTGGTTAAGGGATGGACAATCTTGCTAAAATCCTTAATAAATCTTGTATAAAAGCCAACATGTCCTAGAAACGCCCTGATGTCCTTAACCGACTTTGGAGCAGGCAAATTGGCAATTAAATCAACCTTAGCCCGGTCCACTTCAATTCCTCTTCTAGAAACCACATGGCCCAGAACAATTCCTTACTTTACCATAAAATGGCATTTTTCCCAATTGAGCACCAAGTTCTTCTCAATACATTTGGCCAAAACAAGCTCCAAATGATGGAGACAACTCTCAAAAGAATTTCCCAAAAATAGAGAAATCATCCATAACACTTCCAAGAATTGATCAATAAAATCTGTAAAAATGCTCATCATGCACCTTTAGAACGTGGCTAGAGCATTGCATAACCCAAAGGACATGCACCTAAAAGTAAAGGTGCCAAAGGGACATGTGAAAGTTGTTTTATCTTGGTCCTCAAAGGCAACAGGGATTTGGTTGTAGCCTGAATAACCATCAAAGAAGCAATAATACTCATGCCTAGCTAATTTCTCTAACATCTGATCTATAAAGGGTAGTGGAAAATGATCCTTCTGAGTGGCTACATTCAACTTTCTATAATCAATGCAAACTCTTCAACATGTTGGCACCCGTGTTGGAACCAACTCATTGTTCTCATTCTTGATAACTGTAACACCTGATTTTTTAGGGACAACCTGGACAAGGCTGACCCATGGATGGTCAGATATCGGGTAGATAATCCCATTATTAAACCATTTCAAAATCTCTTTCTTAACAACTTCTTTAATATTGAGATTTAGCCTCCTT
This sequence comes from Posidonia australis, assembly GCA_024699735.1. Lineage (NCBI taxonomy): Eukaryota > Viridiplantae > Streptophyta > Magnoliopsida > Alismatales > Posidoniaceae > Posidonia > Posidonia australis. Next base: position 4,285 of record JAMKQA010025788.1, read on the forward strand.
TGGGGCTCCCGTGAAGGTTGAGATTCCTTCTCTAGGTGGATTCTGTGCTGACAGATAGCTGAACTCATTCTCTTAATATCCGCCATCGTCCACCCTATAGCTTTCTTATGTCTTCTCAGGACCTCCAATAAACTTTCTTCTTGTGAACTTAATAAATTTGAGGCTATAATAACAGACAAAGTTTTATTATCACCTAAATAAGCATGCTTTAAATTTTCTAGAAGGGGTTTAAGTTCAAGATTAGGTGGCTCCTCAATAGATGGTTTACTTAATATTCTAGGCTTACTCAACTCTAAACTCAAAGGACCTACATAACATACTTCACTTACTACATCTCTCTCCCAATTCTCTAAGAATTCCAAGTCATGCTCTAGGTTGGTGGATGTAATGTTATCTTCCTCAAAATATTCTTCTTCTATCTTAAATACATCCATCACATTCACATCAAACTCCTCTTGTTGAATTCCTTTAAAACACTCATCATCTATCTTGAAGATGTTAAGGGATAAAGTGGAGTCTCCATATGTTAATTTCATGAGACCACTTCTACAATTAATTATAGCACTAAAAGTTGTAAGAAATGGCCTACCCAAAATAAGGGAAGTTTGCCCCTTCACATCAGCAAATGGATGAGTTTCTATGATTATGAAGTATGTAGGGTAAATAAAATCTTTAACTTTAATTAACAGATCCTCAATTTTTCCCATAGGGACACAAACAAATCTATCAACAAGTTGGATAACAATTCTAGTGGGCTTGAGGTTGTCTAAACCTAGATCCTCATACACAGAATATGGCATAACATTAATTCCAGCTCTTAGATCAACTAAAGCCCTATCAAACTGTGTTAGACCAATAGTGCAAGTAATAACAGGTGTACCAGGGTCATTATACATCTTCAGTAGATGTGTAGAAATCAAAGAGCTAACAGGTTTAGCTAGAAAGGCTTTCTTAAGCACCTTAGTCCTCCTCTTCATAGTGCACAAATCCTTAAGATACTTAGCATAAGAGGGAATCTGTTGAATGACCTCAAGTAAAGGAATATTTACTTTAACTTACTCAAAGACTGTTCTCATGTGCTCAACCTAAGGGTTCTGCTTAGTTTGCAGCTTATGGGGGTATGGAGGTACTATCTCGTCGCTAATTTTTGTCCTTACCTGATTACCTCCTTAGATGTCTGTAACAACCCCCAAGTCGTTACCATAAAACCTAACTATAAATTTCCATTTAATTATTTGCCTTATCTTTATTATTAACCAACAATTACACTAACAATACAGCTAAGGCTAAGTACTCTCAACAGTTAAATAAAACCACTAAACAATAGAAATAAAACTAAACTAACACTCACCTGAATCCCTGATGTGTGGCGGTGTGACTCCCCTTATATGCATTAGCAACCAACAGCTACTATCCTGCACCTGCCAAAACACACAAAACAAAGCACACCTGAGTGACCACTCAACGGTCACCCAGCACGCACCCCACCTACAACTTGGTAACCTATGCCGAGGACAACCAAGCACAGGCATCATACTCAGATGTCGCCAAACCAAAAGGACAATCTACTGATGCCCAACACACAAGCACTGACATCCCTCTCGGATGCCGCAACACCAAACCAAGCAGTCTACCACTGCCCGACAGGCCACAAAATCACAAAATCATGCCTTTAAAACCATTCTTTTCTTTTCCTTTTCTAAACCATGTGCGTACACTTTTGAAACCTTTTATGCATGCTTGAGAAGGCTGCTCCTGCCATCTTAAGCCCAAAAACCACACCAAAGCACAATTACAGAGACTTTGCTCTGCACAATATGATCCCCTTTGGACCCACGCACAACACCAAACCACGAAGCCTTTACTCCCAAACAACGGAGCCACCACTCCCAAAACACTACGCCTCAACAAGCGCCAAAGCCACAGGCTCTTGTAGACCTAGAGTTTGATTTCCTGCACCAGGACTCCACACAAACAGAAGCATAAACAGTGTGTCGAATTGCCCAACGTCAAGCAGACAACACTGGCCATAAGCAGTCCACCGAGGAACGACTATGGCATCTGCACTACTAGGGTGTGCCACCCTATGTAGGAGCCAACCACTGTCATGCGATTCTCCCACCTGGAGAACCCTTACAAAGCCAACCTCTCCTGGGAAGGCGATCTTGTCTCTCAGAATGCTACCAGCTATGAGACACGTGTTCCACCCACTGGCCACCACAGGATACGCCTCCTCACGGTGCCCTCCATATGGTGCTCAGGAAGGAGTCTCATACCTCCATATTCGACAACAGCCAAGCCTTAGTGCTCACAGCGACAATAGGAATATCATACATCCCCGTCATGCCACGAAACACATAAACCCGTGGACCACAACCCTAGCTCGAAACAACAGTCAAGAAGTGTCATACCTTCAAGACCCAACGAACCTCAACCTCAGGTATCTCGACCCCTAACACAAACAGAAAGCACCAGAAAACTCTTTCCAAAATCATTTCCAAATTTGTACTTTTCTCTTTTCAAAACTCTCTTTTAGAAAACCTTTTCAAAACCATTAAATATCCTTTAAACTCAAGAAACAATGTGCCCAATAGTGGAACGGAAACCAAAGGCTGAGAAACCACAAACAAAACACAGTCTCAATAGCTTTCCTGTCAGGCCCAAGCAAAAACACCTTGGGAGCATCTAGGTTCAAGAGCATCTAGGTTCACGAGTACTACGCTTAACCCACAACCACAATCCAAGAAAACATCAACAAAAACATCCTCTGAGTGTCAAACCCACCTAGAAGACACCGCAGCAAAGCAAACACAACCAGAATTATAAGCTCCAATACTAAGTGTAAGACACTTACTGACTCGTGTCCCTCAGGAGCATAGCCAGATTGACTCAAACACTTGGAACAGTGCCATTGAATACTCCATTCAGTGCATCACACACAAAACCACACAAGTCTTAGACCTAAGGATGCTATCATTATCCCTAAAGTCTAGTTTAAACCATATAGGGAAAGAACCTATTATTTCTAAATTATTTCATCTTTTATTCTACTCACAGTCGAGGTGGAATCTTGCTAATTCATTTTAGACAAATCCTAGACCATTTTAATGATTATCCTAATCATTTATGCCATTATATTTATCTCCATAAGATTAATATATATATATATATTAATCAAAACATAAAACATTTTAATAAAGGATTAAGGCCTAGATCGACAATGGAACAGTCGATTGAAAACTCTTGAGTCGACAGACTGAAATCGTTCAGTCGATCGAACTAGAAATTCTATCAACACCCAAGACTTCCAAAAGGACTGAATTAGGGATTAAGGAGACAATCTGCAACAAAATCGGTATACTGATCTAGGCGACTACAGGGCACCCCAAAATGGGCTCAAAGCCCAATCCTGCAAACCACCAATTCAAACCATGCAAACCATATATCGAAATGAAGATCTCGACGAGATCTTCCAAACCAGACAAGCAACACTGAGATCCATCAAGCGGATCTCGAGAAATCTATAGAAAACACAAAGGGGGCATTATTTACTCCAAATCATAAATATGAGCATAAATAGTCCACAAATGCACAATAACTTTTAATAAAGTTACTACAATTACCAGCACACTAACATGCATCTATGGTACAAATTTGGAATCAAAATAAAATCTATGGGGTGCATACCTCCACCGAAGACGTGACGGCACGAGACGGACGGCGACGCTCCTCCAACCATGAGCTGCTCCTCTCCTCCACGCGACGACGGTGGCACGGCGACGGCTACATCCTCCCTTCTACGGCCATCTTTCTCTCTCTGTCTCTCTCATCTCACCCATCTCTCTTTCCATCTCTCCTCCCCTAACGAAGAAGAAGAAGAAGAAGAAGAGGAGGAAGGAGTGGGGGTGGGGCCTGGGAAAGAGAAGAAAGAAAAGAAAAAAGGAAAGGAAAGAGAAAGAAAGGAAGCCACAAGCACGAAACCAGACCACATGACCTTCCACGTCCTCATGACTCGTGCAAATTGAGATCCGCCACTAGAGTACAGAGCGAACCCTCAAAACTCCTATGAGGGCCGGCACAACACCTAGACCACACCACACCAAAAAGGCCAAAAACACACAATCTAGGCATTAGACACTACTGAAAAAGTATCCCACATTGGACATTGAGACCCTCAATGCCCAACACACCTAAATTTCACCTTAATTATCTGGCCAAAGTACCACTTTGAAAATTGGGTCGTTACAATCTAACCCCTTTAAAGAAATTTCGCCCCCAAAATTCTCTAGGTGAAGCACTAAGGGCACCAAAATTAGGACATCACAAGAACGACCTAGACAAAACCACATCGGTGCCGCCCAAAATCCATGACCTGTAGGAGAAATCTCTGCTTCCCAAGGCCATTTCATCCTACTTAGGTCTAGGATGACACCAAATACTCAGCTTTCCTTGAGTCCGAACACCACCGAGATCGTGGGTGAAGTCCCTTTCGGACACAAAAATCTCCACCTAGAGACTCTAAAACAGTGTCTCCCAGAGTCACAAAACATCCAAACTATCGTTGGAGACACGCAAACCAAAGGATTTACCAGGTGCAACTAGCTCTAGCCACACTTCTGCTGCGCCACTATGATGCACAACCTGTTAGCAACCACCAAACTCTACACCTAGTACTCAGTAATAGCTCTCATCACCTTGCAAAACCTCCTCCAATACAAGGTACAAGAGAAAATCTAGCTACTAAGACATAACAAAGCTCTTCACGGATATGGAGTGCACCAACAGACTAGCCAACCATGTGCTATCTGTCTTTAGAAACTGCTTCCAAGATCGACACTTCATTGGATCTAGAGCACAACCTCCACTGTGGCCAACACCAAACACGTGGGTGGATAGTTCCTCTCATGATTCTCCCAACTTACAAGAATCACAAAATACCACGTTGCCTCACTGCAACAGGAACTTATCCTAACCTAAAAGGATATTGGTGGACTCATCACCGCTCGTTGCAATGGTAGCATTGTAGGTCTAGACGTGAGACCGCCAAAACACACTTAAACCACTTATTTAGCGTGAAGATCACGTCAAAGATACTACAATCTAGAGTCTAGGGCCACAAAAGTTATTATTTCCAGTGAAACAACCACACCAATGGTAAAGACCACTTGGGAGTCAAACTCAAATGGATCTCCAAACTAAAGTACTCCCAGCAAGAGTGTCCAAACCAATGCGAGTTGTTCCTCCTCCCTAGAAGATCTCTCTGCGATGTCACTATCCCGAAAATACCTCTGCTAGATCTCCAAGCATAGTTACACCTGAATTAGGAAACAACCACTTAGAGGGAAACACGTGGGATCACACTCACCAGCTCGACCAGTGGCATCACCAAACGAGACGGGCAGTCAACTCCACTTGATTCACCCCATCTCCACCGTAGAAAATCCAAAACACAAAAGCAAACACAGGAGAAGGAAGATCTCCACAAGTCAAATAACGTTACGCCATTCAACCCACAAGCAAACAAGAAAATAAACAACAGGACACCTAAAAGAAGCATTGGAGAAAAATCTCCACCACCGAAATGGCACAAAGCCATCCGAGCCACAACCAACAAAGACAATTGGATATCCCAACATCCCGACAAGATACCTTAGACAACACACAACAAACAACACACCGAGCTATGCCACTCCATGGCCAAGCCCCAAACAACATGTGCGACACAACTACACAACACTAATGCGCGACTCCACGCACACCACCCCCCCAAATACCCCGTCTTCAGATAGAACGTCTGGAAAGAACAACATAGACTTGGGGAACTCACCTGAGCCACCCCAAAACAACAACAAACATCTGGGGACTCACTAAGTCACCCAAAGACAACAACAGATATCTAGGGACCCACCGAGTCACCCAGAGACCACAACAGACATCTAGGGACCCACCGACTCACCCAAAGGCCACAACAGACATCTAGGGACCCATCAAGTCATCCAAAAACCACAATAGACATCTGGGGATCCACCAAGTCACCCAAAACAGCAACAACACACGTCTAGGGACTCACCGAGTCACTCAGAGACGATAGGAGGATGGAACTCAAAGCATCATCTGCACCGACCACAAAGACAACAACAACCACACATCCGGAAAGTCTCACCCTTCACCCAGTTGAGATAACAGGAGGACGGAGTTGCAGGCATCCTCCCACACTGACACCAATAACCCAAACAGACGACTGACGACGACCATAGACCACCAACAACAATAAACACCAGCAAGAACGGGCAACAAACAAACAAACAAGCAAACAGTAAAAACAAACAAACAAATAACAAGCAACAACAACCATGGAGGGTATATCAAAGGCAGACAACTATTGCACTCTATCCTCCACAGTAAAACACCAAACTGCTCAGCACTGGGTGGTGGCTAATCCCCTTAAAGGGAAACATATCCTCTGGTAAACAGATGGAGGCTGCCTAACCCCTTTAAAGGAACAAGGTACCTCCTCAGCAAATGCCTTGCCTTCTCGCAGTCGTAGCACACCAAGCAGACTAGTACCCACAATAGACGTAAACAACCTTTAGGCAACACGACTCGTCTGACCACATGCACCGCAAGGTCTCCTACCCTGCCAGCCAGTATAGAGTCTTGCCTAGAAAACAACCACCACCACACTCACAGGCAATGCAGTACTTAACCCACACAAACCTAGAGGACAGCACCACACCATGCTTCTAGGTTGACCTAAGCTCTGATACCAACTGTAACGACCCCTAAGTCGTTACTACAAAACCTAACTACAAATTTCCATTTAATTATTTGTTTTATATTTATTATTAACCAACAATTACTAATAATACAGCTAAGGCTAAGTACTCTCAACAGTAAAATAAAACCACTAAATAACAGAAATAAAACTAAACTAAGACTCACCCGGATCCCTGATGTGTGGCAGTGTGACTCCCCCTTTATGTACTAGCAACCAACAGCTACTATTCTACACCTGTCAAAACACACAAAACAAAGCATATGTGAGTGACCACCTATGACCATGCCAGTGGAACCATGCATGACTCCTCAGTGTATGAAAACACACGAGGAATCCCGATATGGTCACGACGAAGATGGTGAATCCGAGAAAGTAGACTCAACTTGGAAACGCCAAAGAAAGACAAGAAAAGGATAAGGAAAAGGAATCGTCACCTAGTCTTTTAATGGAAAGATGAGGAAAACCAAACACAAAGAAAACCCAAAGAAATCAATACAAAGAAACACATGTGTGCTCCGTACCTAATGGATGAAGTGTGTAAATCAATGTAGGCCAGAGAAAGGGTAAGGATTCTTGTTACGCATGGGAAATGTGTTAGGCACCCTCATGCGCCCGAAGAAATCGATCTTTCAAGGTTAACTGCTTGCTCATGATTTAGTGTGTGTATACTTTTCTACTTCTAAATGCACATGCCTAAGATGAATGTGAAAACATGACGAATCTCTAAGAAACAATGAATAAAAGAGAAATGATAAGGAAAATAATCCGAGAGACAATGTAGGCATTGAAAATGTCGCTTTACTGTATGCTCTTGGGCGATGAGGAAGATCATGAAAATCGAAAATATTTGGAAAGCGTCACGTAAAACAGTGGAAACTTAAGAAATCCAAGAAAATCAAATGAGAGAAAATAATCCTCATTTGGGTCCATGTCGGCATTGTCAAGTCTGTTAATGTACGCTCTTGGGCGATGAAAATCCAAATCAAATCAAAAACCACAAAACTCGGAGGAAATCCGCAAAACGATGTGAAGACTAAGTTTGAAATGAGCTTGAAATGTGTGCAAGATACAAGAAGATATGCATGAGAATATATACATGAAAAAGAGTTTATAACAAGATGTACAAATGAATGCATGGATGAAATATATAAGTTTTCAGGGACCTCAGTGCAAAATTACATGTTTTTGGGTAAAGACTGAGGTATGCAGGGTTTAATCTACAAATGTGCTAAAGAACGCATTTCTATGCAATTTTATGGAAGTTGGGGGTTAAATGAGTAAACTGTGCATTTTGGATAAAAATTGAGATTCCCAAGGTCTAATGTGTAAATATGCCAGTAAAACATGTGTTTAGTGTAATTTTGGAGAAATTTAGGATTAAATGTGCAAATCCATGTGTTCTTGGGTGAAAATAAGAATTTCCAAGGTCTAATTTGTAAATATGCCAGTAAAACATGTGTCTAGTGTAATATTAGTGAATTTCAGGATTTAATATGCAAATCAATGGACTAATGGCTGAAATAAAAAAGTCTGAAGGCTTTTGTCAAAGATTTGAAGCTTGAGAATTAATAAAAGAAAAGTACAAGGGCCACACTGAAAATTTACCAAATAAAGAAAATAAAATGATGCATGGGTAAATGCAGGGGTCAGAATGTAAAATGTAAGGACCTGATTGCAAGAAAAGAAAAGAAAAAGAAGTTTTTTTAACAGAAACTTTTTAAAATAGCTCGATGATCACTGATGATCGAACCCTACCAGCGACGACTGCCTAGGAAGCCATCCAGGGCTTCCACAACACTTGATCTTACATCCAACCACGAGGTAAGCTAAAGGGTAGAAAGGAAAGATGATCCGCCAGCTTCGATCAAGCATTATACGGCTAGAAGCCTCCCCTAACCTCCATTGCCAGCATCGCGATTTCGACGTCGGGCTCAGAGAGGGAGGAGCCACTAGAGGTGGTGGAGCAACGATCCAATGCTCCTGGAAGGTCGACAATGTGGAGTGGGAGAAATTCCAACATCTGGAGGCAAAAAAGGCAGTGTAAGCTCCCCTATCGACCTAGCTTGCTGTCGTCTCCAGCGATGTTGACTGCAGGAGGTGATCGAGGCTCGAAGCGGGGCTTCAAAGCTTCCGAAGGCTAAAGGAAGGAGAGAGGAAGGTTCTCTAATGCTCAGGAGAGAGCTACATCGTGTGAAAAACCCGGACGAATTCCTCTGTGTGTCATCTTCTTCGCTGACAGTGAGGGCTGCGATCGGCGAGCTTCTTCTAGAGGCTTCCAGAGGGGGTTTTGTGGCGTCCAAAGAGGTGGAAATGCACGAGGGAGGTAGGCCTAGCTAATCCCCATCGTCAAGGACATGAATCACTCAATGAATTCATGCCCCCACCTTACTCGTCAAGAAAATGGGTTCGATGACCCATAGACCTTGAATTTCCAACCAGGGAACCTCGTTTCTCCACTGAAACAACTCTAGGGAGGTCGAGGAAGGTCCAGGGGAAGAAATACAATAGAAATGAGCTTGATCAGTGGCTTACCTGAGCTGGCAATGGGTGTGAACTATTTCTCGTCGCTGGAGCTCGCCGGAGAAGGTGACCGGAGCTGGCCTGAGCTCTGAATTGCTTCTCCTCCGAGCCTCCTCAGTGATTTGGTGGTCTCTCTTGGTTTTTTCCTTTTTCCCAAGTTTTCTCTCCTCCGCCTTTCTTCCCCCTCCCTCTTTCACTTTGCAAAGGGAGGATATTTATAGATTTGCATGGTTAGGTTGTTAGCATTTTTAGCTTAGATTGTTATAGGTGTTTATTGAGGTTGTTATGATGGAGTGAAAGGTAGTTAGAGTTGTTAGAGTTTTAGTTTAGGTTGTTATAAGAGTTTGTTGAGGTTGTTATGATAAAATGGAGAGTAATTAGAGTTGTTAGGGTTTTTAATTTAGGTTGCTATATGAGTTTGTTGATGTTGTTAGGAGGGTAGTTAAGGTGGCTTAGGGTTGAGTTAGGATATATTAGGATTAAGGTTTTGGTAGGATTAGAGTTTATTAGGATTAGGGTTTTGGATTAGGATTTATTAGGTTTACCGTTTTGGATTAGGGTCTATTAGGATTAGAGTTTATTAAGATTAGGGTTTATTAGGATTAGGATATTAATAGGATTAGAGTTTATTAGGATTAGGGTTTTGGTAGGATTAAAGTTTATTAGGATTAGGGTTTTTGATTAGGGTTTATTAGGTTTAGGGTTTTAGATTAGGGTTTATTAGGATTAAAGGCTTAGGCTAGTTTTGTGGAGGAAATTAGGTTAAGATGTCAAGTTGGTTTTTAGGAAAAGTGATTAAGAGCTTAGCAACCAAAATTCCACTCCTAAGAAGACTACCTACATTCTTGCAAAATTGAGGTGTTTACACCACTCAACGGTCACCCAGCACGCACCCCACCGACAACTCGGTAACCTATACCGAGAACAACCAAGTACAGGCATCACACTCGGATGCCACCAAACCAAATGGACAATCTATCGATGCCCAGTACACAAACACTGCCATCCCTCTCTGATGTTGCAACACCAAATCAAGCAGTCTTCCATTGCTAGGTAGGCCATAAAATCACAAAACCATACCTTTAAAACTATTCTTTTCTTTTCCTTTTCAAAACGTGTACTTTTAAAACCTTTTATGCATGTCTAAGAAGACTGCTCTCACCATCTCAAGCCTAAAAACCACACCAAAGCATAACTACAGAGACTCTGCTTTGCACAACATGGTCCCCTTTGGACTCACGCACAACATCAAAGCACGGAGCCTTTGCTCCCAAACAACGGAGCCATTGCTCCTGTACACACCCCATATTCTTGTAAGTTTGACTCTAATTCAGTTAAACCCTAACCCTCATTAACCTTAACTCTAACAAACCCTAACTCTCACTCAACCCTAACAACTCTAACTAACCTCCACTCAATCATAACTATTCTAATCAACTCCCACTCAACCCTAACAACTCTAACTAATCTCCACTCACCCTAACAACTCTAACTTCCACTCAACCTAACTAATCTCCACCAAGCCCTAAACTACCCTAGCTAACTCCCACTTAAACTCTAACAACCTCAACAATCTCCTATAACAACCTAAACTAAAAACCCTAACAACCTAACTAATCTCCACTCACCCAAACAACTCTAACTAACTTCCACTCAACCTAACTAATCTTCACCAAGCCCTAAATTACCCTAACTAACTACCACTTAAACTCTAACAATCTCAACAAACTCCTATAACAATTTAAACTAAAAATCCTAACAACCTAATCATGCAAGTCTATAAATACCTCCCATTTGCAAAAGAAAAAGGGAGGGAAGAAAAGGGAGAGAAAACTTGTAAAAAGAAGGAAAAAATCAAGGGACACCACCAAGTTGGCAAACCAGAGCCATTAGAGGAGAGAAAGTCAGAGAATCATTGAGGAGACTCGGAGAAGGAGCAATTCAGAGCTCAAGCCAGCTCCAATCACTTTCTCTGGCGAGCTTCGACCACCACAAATAGCCCCCAACTACTGTAAACACTGGTAAGCTTCTGATCAAGTGAATTTTTGTTGCATTTTATTCCCTAGGTCTTCCTCAACCTCCTTGGAGTCATTCCAGTGGAGAAGTGCAGCTCCCTGGCCAGAATTTCAAGTTCTGTTAGCTACCAGACTCATTTTTCGATGAGCTAGGTGGAGAGGAGAATCCATGGTGCAAGTCGTGTCCCAGAGTGTATGGATAAGTTAGATTTCTTCCCCTCAAACTTTTCCACCCCCCTTGGATGCCTAGACGCCACCTCTGTTGGCCACTGGAACAATCTCACCGGTGATCGTCGAACAGTAACCCATTGAGTGCACGACTTGAACCAAGGGGTCTCTGAGCTCACGAATGGGTTCCACATCTTCCTTTGAGCTTTGCCAAGCCACCAAGAGCGACGCCCCACTCTCCCAATGCCTCCAGTTGTCGCTCGCAGTCATCACCGTCGTCGGAGAAGACGACTTACAGTCAGAGCTCGATCGGGAGTCCTACACATCGTTGTTCTCTCCTATTTAGCGAAAGACCTTCCTCTCCATCCTGTAGACCTTCCAGGATCGTCAGAACATCACATTGCCACCTCCAGCAACTCCATCCTCTTTGAGCTCGTCATTAGAATCGCAACGCCAGCGAGTGAGGTGGGGGAAGGAATTCGACCGTTTGATGCCTCATCGGAGCTGTTGGATCTCTTCATCCTTCTTGCTTCTCGCTTCCTCAGTGGTTAAATGTATGATCGGATGTCGATGAAGCCCTGGATGGCTTCCAAGGCGGTCGTCGCCGACGACTGTCGTTTCTTTTTTAAAAGTTTCTTATTAAAAATTCTCTTACCTTTCTATTTCTTGCATTTAGGTCCCTGCATTTTGCATCCCAACCCTTGCATTTGTTTGTAAATCGTTTTAATAATGTTTTGTTTTGGAAGATTTTTAGTTTGACCCTTATGCTTTTCTTTATTAATTCTTAAGTCTTAAATCTTTGTCAGAAACCTTCAGACTTCTTTATTCCAACCTTAAGACCACAAATTTGCATATTTAACCCTGAATCTCTTTTAAATTGCACTGAACACGTGTTTTTTAGCACATTTACAAATCAGACCCTGGAAATTCTCGTTTTCACCAAAAAACACATAGATTTGCACATTTAACCTTGAATTTCTCCAAAATTGCACTAAAACATATTTTTCTGGCATATTTAGAGATTAGACCCTAGGAATCTCAATTTGTACCCAAAATACATAGTTTTGCACATTTAACCCCCAACTTCCATAAAATTGCATAGAAATACGTTCTTTAGCACATCTGCAGATTAAACCTTGAATATCCCAATCTTTACCTAGAAACATGTAATTTTTGCACAAAGGTCCTTGGAAACTTACATATTTCATCCATGCATTCATTTGTACATCTTGATACTCTTTTTCATATATATATATTCTCATGCATATCTTCTTGTATCTTGCACACACATTTCAAATTCCTCTCAAACTTAGTCGTCACATTGTTTTTGGGGTTTCTTCCAAGTTTCATGGTTTTGATTTGATTAAAATTTTCATCGTCCGAGGGCGTACATTAACAAGTTTGACAATGTCGACATGGACCTGAATGAGGATTATTTTTTCTTATTTGATTTTCTCGGATTTTTCCTAGTTTCCGTTGTTTTGCGTACGCTTTTCCGAACATTTTTTATTTTTACATGATTTTCCTCATCGTCCAAGAACGTACTGTAAAGCGGCATTTTTCAATGCCTACATTGTCCCTTGGATTATTTTTCTTATCATTTCTCTTTTACTCATTGTTTCTTGGACATCTGTCATGTTTTCGCATTCATCCTAGGCATATGTATTATGAGTAGACAAGCATACACACACTAGATCATGAGCAAGCGATTAACCTTGTAAGACCGAATTCTTCGAGCATATGGGGGAACCTAACACCTTCCCTATACATAAAAAGAATCCTTACCCTTTCTCTGGCCCGCAATGGCTAAGTGTTGCATCCATTAGGTACAGAGTATACATGCATCATTTTCTTGCATTCATATGCATCTTGGTTTTCCTCGTCTTCTCATTAAAAGACTAGGTGACGACTCCTTTTCCTTATCATTTTTCTTATCCTTCTTTGATGTCTTCGAATCGAGTCTCCCTCCTCAAATTCACTATCTTCGTCGTGACCATATCAGGATTCTTCGTGTGTTTTCACGTATCGAGTCATGTAGGGTTTCCACCGACATGGTCACAGCTCCCAAAACACTACACCTTAACAAGCGCTAAATCCACGGCCTCCTCTAGGCCTAGAACCTGATTTCTTGAATCAGGACTCCACACAAACAGAAGCACAAACAGTGTGTCGAACTGCCAGACACTAAACAGACAACATTGGCCACAAGTAGTCCACCAAGGAGCGACCACGACGTCTGCACTGTCCCGGTGTGCCACCTTATGCAGGAGACAACCATCGTCCCACGATTCTCCCACCTAGAGAACCCTCACAAAGCCAACCTCTCCTGGGAAGGCGGTCCTGTCTCTCATGACACTACCAGTTACGGAGCACGTATCTCACCCGCACTGGCCACCACAGGGTATGCCTCCTCACGGTGCCCTCCACACAGTGCTTAGGAAGGAGTCTCGTACCTCCACACCGGACAATACCCTAGTCTCAGTGCTCACAGCGACAGCAGGAGTATCATACCTCCCCGTCATGCTACAAAACACCTCAACCCACGGACCACAACCCTAACCTCGAAACGATAGTCAAGGAATGTTATACCTCCAAGACCCAATGAACCTTAGCCTTAGGTATTTCAGCCCCTGATGCAAACAGAAAGCACCGAAAAACTCTTTCCAAATCTGTACTTTTCTCTTTCTAAAACTCTCTTTTAGATTCAAAACCATTAAATATCCTTTAAATTCAAGAAACAACGTGTCCAACAACGACACGGAAACCAAAGGTCGAGAAACCACAAACAAAATACAACCTCGACAGCTCTCTTGTCAGGCCCAAGCAAAAACACCTTGAGTCTAGGTTCACGAGCACCACGCTCAACCCACGATCACAACCCAAGAAAACATCAACAAGAACATCCTCTGAGTGTCAAACTCACCCAGAAGACGTCGCAGCAAAGCAAATACAACCAGAACTATAAGCTCTGACACTAAGTGTAAGACATCTATTGACTCGTATCCCTTGGGAGAACAGCTAGATCGGCTCAAACACCTGGAACAGTGTCATTGAATACTTCATTCAATGCATCGCACACAAAACCACACAAGCCCTAGACCTAGGGATGCTATCATTATCCCTAAAGTCTAGTCTAAATTATCTAGGGAAAGAACCTATTACTTCTAAATCATTTCATTTTTTATTCTACCCACACTCGAGGTGGAATCTTGCTAATTCGTTTTAGGAAAACCCTAGACCATTTTAATGATTATCCTAATCATTTATGCCATTATATTTATTTCCCTAAGATGTATATATATATATATTAATCAAAACATATCGAACCAGGAAAATGGTCCCTATACTTGTCATTTTCCATGTTTACATCATTTTTTTGTCTTTAAAATCTTGTTTCCATCATGTTTTCTTGTAAATAACATTTTCTTGACATTTTACATATACCTAGACCATGCATCATGCACATGCACCCATTTATCACATTTGATCATGTGAAATTACCCAATTACCCCCATGCTATCAATTCATGCCAATGTATGTTATTTTTGGACTAAGTCATGCTTAATTCCTATATAAATCATCCCTCAGCATCTTGTACACATTTGGATATATTTCTGTGCATTTTGCATAATTTTCATTACACTTGCACATCATTTCATCCTTTTTGAATAAAACATGCATTCCATATGATTTTCTGTGGATTTTTCCTTAATTTGTTTTCAAGTTCTTTCACTTAACATTCAATTTGATTCCCTTTACTCCGCATTTATGGATTTTTGTGATTTGATTTGGATTTCATCGCCCGACGGCGTATATTAATTGACTTAAAGGCCTACATTGGTCTAATTACAGATTATTTTTCCCTTATTGATTTTCACGATATTTTCCCAGATTCCGAAGATCTGGGTTAATCCTGTTTTTTATTCTTTTGATGTCAATATGGTTTCTTGGATCATTTTCTCCAAAAACGTTGTCATTTCATGTGATTTTCTTCATATATTACCATTTTACATGGACTTCTTTGTAATTTTCCCATTTTAATTTCCATGACGTGATGATTTGCATTGATCCCATTTTTTATTCTTTTGGTGTTGATATGATTTCCCAGATCATTTTCTTTGAAAACATCATCATTTTATGTAATTTTCTTTGTCATTTCATATTTTATTATTCCATCATTTTGTGTAGATTTCTTTGCAATTTTCGCATACATCTTGCATGTTCATCTAGTCATGACTGGACTTTCATATTAACATGATTTCGAGCACAATCTAGATTTAGCAAGCATACATTTACGTCTAGCCTCTTAGCAAGCAAATTAGACTAGAAAGACTGAGTTTCTCAGACGTACGGGGGTGCGTAATACTTTTCCCGTGCGTAATAGAAATCCTTACCCTTTCTCTGGTTTATAGACATTTGGTCTTTTCATTTGCATCATATACATTCATCATTTTTGCAGTTTGTTTATGATTTTTCTCATCTTTCCCTTAAAAGACTAGATGACGACTTTAATTTTGTCTTATCTTATCTTACGCCTTCGTCTTTTGACATGACTGTGGTCTCCTTCTCTGGCGCCATTCACGCCAATTCCTGGACGAACATGGTCACACCAGTAGTGCTTCTTTACAATGTCCTCACGATGAGTCCTTGCAAACTCTAGAATTTCTAGTAGTGTATGGTTGTGATTCCTCATTTTGGTGAAATCACATACCTTTAGTCATAGAATGTTGATGAGTGTCTTTTCTCCCCTTTTTTCAAAATGCTCTTGAATGCCAAAAATTTCATAAAATGCAACCATCACATCCTTTAAACACAAAACAGACAGAGAAGTTCCACTTTCAGAATCAAGGTGCCCTTAGACAGTATCTAATTCTCGATCCCTAACAAATGAATGAATTGAAAAATGAAAAATAATTTATGTAATAAAATTTTGAAGCTAATGCCTAGTAAAAATTCATTGTAACTTTTTAAAAAAAATTATCAAGCTTTTGTATAGATGACAATCATAAATAAATACCTTAAGACACTTACCAGGATTACTTTGAAGCATTAAAGGCTACTATAGATATGTAACATTGCTTTGTGGAGTAATTTCTTTGTAAATGGAGTTCTAATGAATTCAAAATTATGGTGTAGACCCCCTATATGACAAGATTATATACAAAATAAGCTTATATTGAATCCATAGTTGTTGAAAAAAGTAACATTGTTTCTCTGTAGAAGTTCATCTTATCATATAAACCACAAAAGAAAATAATGAGGAAGTAAAAAAATAATTTAGTAGAAATCACACACAAACACAAACAGCATTTGTAAGAATCTACACTAAAAAGAGATATTTATTCATTGAAATCAACTTTCATTTGGTAGCACATTGTAAGTAAAAGAAACACCAAAACATCAAATTTTGTTAAAATTCAGCAAACTGAATTATAACTAATCAGTATCTAATTACTAAGATAAATTAGCAACTGGATTACAAAGGGGAAAAGGAGAGACATGGAACGCCATTGGAATCAAAGAGAAAATGAAAGTGCAGCACAACCATAACACACTTTGGAAGACCACAAAATTTTTATGCTGACAACCACACCTTCCTAATCGATCTTCATGAATCTTTGATTAAAAAAATCAAATTCGATCAATACAACCCCAAAAACCTTCTTAAGGCATGAAGACAAAGAGCTTGGATTATTGGAGAAACACTTTAGTACTCGGATTTCTTGTCTTAAGGAGAAGAAAAATTTTGGTAAAAAATATGATGCAAGGCATACGTGTTTGAAGTAAAACAACAATAACTTTTATAATAGTAAGCAAAATTTATAAAGGCATAATGATAGCTCAAAAGCATACAGAAAACTCTGTCTCTAGATACATAATGACGAGAAAGACATGACACTAAAATAATAAAACTTGCTTTAGCTCCATTATTGCTATCATCTCTATTTCTTGGAAATATGCATACTAATCAAAATGTAATAATCACCAAGACCAAGCTATATAGGTAATTGGACCACAAGGAGGAAAAATCAAGAGTGATATGGGATGTCACTAATAGGATAGAAAAACAAAGTAAAACATGAACAAAATGTATGAAAACCACAAATATTTGTTGCCAACAGAAATTAGGCATGAATGCGGATAGGAAATTTGAGAAGCACTCTCCTACTCAATTTCTTGTCTTAAAAAGAAAATAATTAAATTTGATACAAACAACACCAATTAAAAAATTGTGGGGATGTTTTTTAACTTTGATACATATTCAAAGTCAAATAATTAATAAATTTGATAACAACATCAAAATTTATAGAGGCTTAATAATAGCAATAGCGTACCTCTCCCTCTTTATATACCTGATGAGGAGAATGACATAACATTTAAAAAATAAAACTTCCTACAATTCCATCATATCTACTTATTGATACCCTCCATACAAATCAAATTGAGGAAGATATAGGGTGCCACTACTAGAATAGCATATGAAAGCAAAATAGAAAATACAAAAGTGAGAAAACATATTGAATCCACAAAAAACTTGATCCAAACACACACAATGCATTGATCAATCTCCATGGATCCGAAAATGAGAAAAACTAATCAAACGAGAAAAAACAAATCAAATTCAGTCAACACTGATTAAAATAAAGAAAATCAAAGTAAAACATGAACAAAATGTACAGAAACCACAAATATTTGTTGCCAACAGAAATAAAGTATGGAGACTGATACAAAATTGGAGAAACACTCTTCTTCTTGAGTTTCTTGTCTTAAATAGAAAATAATTAACTTCGATATAAACAACACCAATTAAAAAATTATGGGGATATTTTTTGACAAAGGGCACACATATTCGAAGTTAAATAATTAATAAATTTGATAAACATCGAGATTCAAAATTCATGGAAGCTTACTAATAGCAATAGCATACCTCTCTCTCTAGATACCTAATGAGGAGAAAAACGTGACATTTCAACAATCAAACTTCCTTTTATTCCATCATAACTACTTATTGATACCCTCCGTACTAATCAAATTGAGGAAGATATAGGATGCTACTAGAATGGTATATGAAAGCAAAATACAAAGTACAAAAGTGAGAAAACATACCGAATCCACAAAAACTGGTTGCAAACACACACATTCTTGATCAATCTCCTTGAAATGAGAAAAACAAATCGAATTCAGTCAATAACAATTAAAATATATGAAATCAAATTAAAACATGAAAAAAATGTATGAAAACCACAAATATTTGTTGTCAACAAAAATAAGGCATGAAGGTGGATACGAAATTGGAGAAACACTCTCCTACTCCATTTTCTTGTCTTAAAAAGAATAATTAAATTCCATAAAAAAACACCATTTAAAAAATTATGGGGATTTTTTTGGCAGAGGCACATGTATTCGGATTTAAATAATTGATCAATTTAATAAGAGGATCAAAATTTATAGAGGCTTAATAATAGCAATACATATCTTCCTCTCTTAAAATACTTAATGAGGAGAAAGGCATGACATTTAAAAAATAAAACTTCCTACAATTCCATCATATCTACTTATAGATACCCTTCGTACAAATAAAATTGAGAGAAATATAGGATGCTACTGAAATAGTATATGAAAGCAAAGTACAAAATACAAAAGTGAGAAAACATACTGAAACAATAAAAACTTGTTGCAAACACACACACCTTCTTGAATACTCTTCATGGATCTTGAAATGAGAAAAATAAATCAAATGAGAAAAACAAATCAAATTCAGTCAACATCAATTAAAATATAGAAAATCAAAGTAAAACATGAACAAAACACATGGAAACCACAAATATTTGTTGCCGATAGAAATAAGGCATAAAGGTGGATACGAAATTGGAGAAACGCTTTCCTACTTGAATTGCTTATCTAAAATAGAAAATAATTAAATTCGATAAAAACAACACCAATTAAAAACTTATGGGAATTTTTTTTGGCAAAGGCAAACGTATTCGAAGTTAAACAATAAATTTGATAAGAGGATTAAAATTTATAGAGGCTTAATAATAGGAATATCATACCTTACTCTCTGTAGATACTAAATGAGGAGAATGACATAACATATAAAAGGCAAAACTTCCTTTAATTTCATCATATCTACTTATTGATACCCTCCATACAAATCAAATTGAGGGAGATATAAACTGCTACTAGAATAGTATACGAAAGCAAACTACAAAATACAAAAGCAAGAAAACATACTGAATCCATAAATATCTTTGTTGCAAACACAT
Organism: Posidonia australis; assembly: GCA_024699735.1. Classification (NCBI taxonomy): domain Eukaryota; kingdom Viridiplantae; phylum Streptophyta; class Magnoliopsida; order Alismatales; family Posidoniaceae; genus Posidonia; species Posidonia australis. The sequence continues at coordinate 24,033 of JAMKQA010025788.1, forward strand.
ATACCTTCTTGATCAATCTCCATGGATCCTGAAATAAGAAAAATGAATTAAATTCAATTGATACAACTAGAAGACCAAATTTCAAAGAAAAATTGAATGGAGCTTAGGTAATAAAGGTAATCTTGCTTGGATATGAAATTGATTTCTTGGGAAAACAATACCCAAGATCAAAATTTTGAATCCAAAAATATTAGAGAATTAACAAAGACTTATGCATTGATATCCAAATTTTTCTTTATGTTTTATAAAGGCATTCTCACACCCTCCTTCCAATTGCGTTTGAAGCCCAATCTCCAATAAACTTAATGGGTTTGTTCACAAGTGAAGTTGCAGACATTAGATTATACAACACACTCTCAACACCACCATTGCCGACCGCTTCTTGAACTTCGATACAACCTTGAACTCTAAATTCTTCTTCCTGTCTTCCAGAAAGACCCACCACTACTCCCCACTCAAGACCCCATCTTTCACATGCCTAAAAACCACACCTTTTCTCCTGCTTAGAATTCCTTTCACTTCCAACAACCCAGTAAAGCTCCCCAAATCCTTTACAAGCCACCCTCCTCCTCAAAACCCCAGTTACGATTGGACAACACCACAGGCTTGGGGTAACCAACTAAACATCATCACATACCCCTCTCATCTGGTCTAATGTTGAAGATTCCGACAACCTGAACACAACCAAATTAGTAGAATTTAGATCACCCACATTCACAGAACCCAACTCAGCATCAACAAAAGGGTTGGATGATCCACTAGTACTTCCAACAAACACCTGGTGGGCAGATTCCGCCAACACCAAATTGGCCCACGTGATCGAAATGCAAAAGCCTTGCGCATAATCCCAGCGAGGAGAGGAGGTGTAGAATATTGGAGATTACCACTCATTGACGAGGTCGCCACTTTGCTCAGCTGCAGCTTCCAGAGCGACACTAGCAGCTCAGTTACACTCGACCCACTTGACACCGCCCCCTTCTGCACCTCCACCTCCACTCGACGAAAGCGGCGACGAATTCGACAGTGGCAATATCAGTGTCGTGTCAGCGAAGAAAAAGGATTTTGTAGGGAAAAAACCAAAAAATATTTTATAGGAAATAAAAAGAGAGTTGCAGCAAACGTTTGACGTATTTGATGTAGAGGAGGAAGATGCAGAGATAGATGGTGGTGGTGAAGGTGGGGAAGAGGAAGATGAAGGAGAAGAAATTGTTTTGTACGAAAAAGATTATGTAGAAAAACACAGAGAACTGCGGTAAATGGGAGATGTAGAGGAGGAAAATGGTTGTTAACCTTTGCTTTCACAATCTCTATCAGGCACCACACATGACAACCCAATAAACGATGGGAAATAGCAAAATATTTTGTCCATTAGTGAACTGCTTGGAAACCCTACGATGCTATGGTGATTTATACAAAGCTTACCGCTGCCTCTTCTTTCCGATCGAAGAGAGTGTAAAAAAAAAAAAAGGCTTGTTCACGTTTTTACCAACTCATATAATGAATACTACTGCGACTAGTCTACTACAGGTAAGAGGAACTTACAAACTTCAAATGGATTTTATTTTATTTAAAGAAAAGAATTGAGATTACATATATTTAAGTATTATCGAAAAACAAATCTTACCACTGCCTCTTCTTTCCGATCAAAAAACAAACATCATCACACCTACAAATCAAACTTAAATCATCTTTATGTATATGTAATTCCACATTAGCATCAAGAAGTAGGGAGTTGCTGGTGATGACCCATTTCAGGATCAACAGTCATGTGGGTGTTGCTGTTGGTGGTGGTGATGTTGGCGGGAAGTTCCGCCGCCAGGTTCCATAATCTTATGAGCTCGGATGTCATCTTGGACAGTCGTGACCATCACTTGTTCGCCATGGGGACCTGGAAAGGGTGTCTCCTGAACCCTGACGTGCTCCTCCACAGCAACTGTACCTGCCTCTGGCTCGCAAACCATTAGGTGCTTTCTTCTCTTCTTCTTTTTGTGGACGAAGCAAAGAGCAACCAGAAAGCAGAGAAGAAGAAGAGCTCCACCGACGGAAACGCCGGAGATGATTATCACCTTACGGTGGTTGTTGTGACGATGCCGTTCTGGTGGTGGTGGAGAAAGAAACGATGAAAGTGGGGCAGGTGCGAGTGGCTGTGTAAACGGCCCTGATGGCGGCAACAGAGGTGGTATTGTCATTGGCGTTGGAGTTGGCCATGGTGTTGATGTTGGTGAAGGCACAGGTAGAGGCGGTGTTGGCGCAGGAGTAGGCCCAGTTGGGCCCAGTGGGGCTGGTGACGACGGCTGAACAAGTGATGTTGAGGGTGTTGGTGCGGGAGTAGGCACAGTTGGGGTTAGCGGTGTTGGTGCCGACGGCAACACTGGTGGAGTCCATGGTGAAGGTGCTGGAGTGGGAGGTGGTGGGCTCGATGGCGTTGGTGATGGTGTTGGTGCACGAGTCAGGACAGTGTTGGGCCGTCATCTCGAAAAATCAGGAGCACTGCACGGCTGAAAAAAAGGAGAAGAAATCAGGAGCACTGCCACGACGAGAGAGAAGAAATAAAACTGTGAGGACAGCATCTGATTTTTTCTCTCTCTCGCAAGAGCCGCCGTCCGTCTGCTGCTGCGTGGAAGAGGTGGTCTCTCGCGCGTCCGTCTGCTGCTGCTGCTGCTGCTGTTGCTGTTCCGGTGCTGTGCAGCCGCGTGGAGGAGCAGCCGACGTTTCGTGGTGGTGCTGTGCAGCCGCGTGGAGGAGCAGCCGGCGTTTCGTGGTGGTGCAGCCCGTGCACGCGGAGGAGCAGCCATCTCGTGGTGGTGCAGTCCGTAGTGTTGCAAAGTGTTGTCTCGAATTCCGTGTCAAGTTAGGAAGAGAAAGAGGAGGAGAAGCTCTTCTTCTCCATTGGGTTTCATTCCTTTCTCATTAATCTAGTTATCTGTTATTGTTGATTGAAGATTATTTGTGACTTGTGCTAACCTCAAGTTTGAGAATTTGAGAAGAACAGTTGTATTCCCTTTGACAGTATAGTGTCGGTTGACTGGATCGAGATGGTCCAATGGTTTTTCCCTTTCCTCACATCGAGGGAGGTTTCCACGTAAAAATTTATTGTCTGCTTGTGATTGTTTGGTTGCTGGTTTCTTGTTTGCTTCACCTTAATGTTTGTTAGGCCCTCGTTTCTCAACAGACAGGTGGTGTTGACGGTGTGGGTGCAGGAGTAGGCACAAATGGCCCAGATGGCGACAACAGAGGTGGTATTGTCATTGGCGTTGGCGTTGGCATTGGTGTTGGCGATGTTGTTGATGCTGGTGGAAGTACAGGTGGAGACGATGGTGAAGGTGCTGGAGTGGGAGCTGGTGGACTCGATGGCGTAGGTGATGGTGTTGGTGCAGGTGTCAGGACGGGTGGTGTTGACGGTATGGGTGTAGGAGTAGGCACAAATGGTCCTGGCGGCAATAGAGGTGGTATTGGCGTCGACATTGGCGTGGGTGTTGGCGATAGTGTTGATGCTGGTGGAAGCACAGGTGGAGACGGTGTTGGCGCAGGAGTAGGCCCATTCCGACCAAACGGTGTTGGTGACAACGGTTGAATAGGTGGTGTCGAGGGTATTGGTGCTGGAGTAGGCAGTGGCGGTGGTGGTGGTGATGGTAGCGGTGGTGATGGAGGGCACTCGATTGTCGGACAGGGCTGCGGTGGTGGTGTTGGTGGTGTTTGTGGTGATGGTGGTGATAGAGGACACTCGATTGTCGGAGGTAGCGGTGGTGGTGGTGATGGTGACGGTGGTGAACGAGGGCACTCGATTGTCGAAGGGGGCAGCGGCGATGGCTGTGGTGAAGGAGGGCACTCGATTGTCGGAGGGGACGGCGGCGATGGTGGCGGTGGCGGTGGCGGTGGGTACTCAATCGTCGGAGGCGACAATAGTGGTGGTGAGCAGTCAGGTTTCACCAGAGGAGGGAAGGAGTGGTGATAGCCTCCGTAAGCATGATCTGGAAAGAGCAGAAACATGATGCTCTACTTTGTGTTGTTTATTGCAATTACTTTAGCAACAAAGAATCGTGCTGTGACCTCTTGGGGTATTTGTAGGGAGCTATGTCTAGAAGAATGAATAAATCAGCAGTCCTATTTTAACTGCATGTTTTTCTCGAACGGATATTTTTAATGCATTTTGGAAATTATTGTTATCCACTTTCAAGGGTCTTTCCTCTGACACTGATCTGAGATGTCCTGATTACAGTCAGAAATTATTGTATACCGTTCAACTCTGATTCTTCGTCAAATTTTGATCGGGTTAGCATTAGACTCGTGACATGATTATATCATACGAAATAATAATATGATAAGATTTAATTATAAATTTTTTTAATTATTGTAAAATATTTATAATATTTATGACTAATAAATATAACTTTATTTTAACATGATTATTATCTAATTTAATGATTGAACATAATTTTTATATGTTTAAAATTATTATATTATTAATAATTAAATATAATTTTTTCAAAATACAAGAAAAAAGAGAGATCAAGGGAGAAGAGCAGAGAGCACCCATTGGAAAATGCCGCAGTCGAGTTTCACCGGGAGACCACAACTTCCTCTAGGTAAATCCTTCCCTTCAAGCTAGTAATACTTTACTTTAGCCCTGTGAAGCCCCTTTTAGTCCTCTAAATTGTGTTCTGCCGGAGTTTTTAGCCACTGTCTGTAGTTTTCTCTTCTCCGGTGGTGGGTTCACCACCACCGACGAGGCCTTTAGCCTCCAGGATTAAGAGGAGGCTCCTATAGCCTCTCTTCCTTCCTCCATCCCCTCCTCTTTGAGTTCCCATCACTCAGGAGAGGATTCTCAAGCCTCCCGTGCCTGAGAGAGTCTTCGCCGTCGCCACTGTCTCGTCAACCGTCGACCGCCGTTGAGGAGACGTTGGAGCTCATAGGACACCTCTGCTCTGCGCCACTGCATCCGGGAGCTCCGCCATACTTCCACGAACTCCTCTACGCTTGTAACACTTGTAAATAATTACAAAATGAATTTTACAGATGGATATAACACCTATAAAATTCATTTTGTAATTATTTACATTTTATGAATTTTATTTCCTGGATGGGTGTTACTGTTCTGAGGCCTGTTGTGTGGTTTTGTGCTTTTAGGCTTGAGTCTCGTGGACTGGCTTCTATTTGCATGTCCCTGTGCGTGGTTTGGCACTGTGCATTGTGGCATTGTGCTTGTGGGGCCCGCTTGGGTGTGGGCTGGTGGTTGAGGCTTGTAGTTGGCCTCGTTGGTGGTGGCTGGCGGTTGGTTGCTGTGCGGTGTGTCGGTGGCTGAGACCCACAGGTGGGCACGTTTCCAGCTACTCCAGGCGTAGGCTTTATAAGCTGCACCGCACTGCACTTCTCCTCGCCACTCGTTGCCTTCTTCTCCTTCCTTATTCTTCCTTTCCCCTCCTTTTCGGCGGCACTACTCCTCCTCCTCCACTTCCTTTCCTTTCCTCCTCATTTCTCCTTCTCCTTCCTTCTCCTTCCCCTTCTTCCTTTCCACTTGTCTCCCCACCCCCTCTGTTTCCCCTGTAACCCCTTTGCGCGCGCGCCGACATAGAGAGAGAGGAAGAGGTCGAGGGAGTGAAGCGGAGGACTGTGGTTGCTCGTGGTGGTGCGCGGAGCTCGCGTGGAGTGCCACGTGGCTGTGGTTGCGCCGGAGTTCGCCGGAGTCGGTCGAGAATCGTCGGAAGCATTTCTCAGGTACGCATCTCCACTCCTTGCAATAGAGAGCATGGAATTGGTAGAAAATGCTAGGATTTCATGAAATCTAGGTAAATTTCCT
>JAMKQA010025789.1:0-17774 GCA_024699735.1 Posidonia australis
GCCTCTGTTATTCCATACAATCAAAATCGGTTTGGGATTTCAGATAATGGTGAAATAAATTATGTTAGTAGTGTAGCAGAAAACAACAATAGCAGCCATTGTTAAGTAATTTATGACACTGTTTTTCCTATCTTGGCATGAAATAAAATCCTTTTATTCTTTTGCCATCTGTTTAAGTGGAATTATGTGTCAATGTGGTTTTTACTACAGAAATACTAGAGCAGATTTACACAATTAAAACAACAATATGATGCTAGTATATTGTGACGGTAACTTGGATTTTTTTAGATTAATATTATGTTATGCATGTATAAATCTTCTTTTATTATACCAATTTGTAATTCTTAAAAAATGTTATATTGTAAGATCATGAAAAATTCTAATTGCATGCGGTTTAATTTCTTCTGGAGCATTATGAAAGCAAAAGGATTTAATCAAAGATTTTCTTTTGCAGGCACTTGGCTGGGCATATGCTCGAGGCGATCACATAACAAAAGCACACTTGCTTGTTTACTGGCTTGCTCCTATGGAGGCCACTCTGTTGGCTGTATGGGTATTTAGTTTGGTTGCTCAGCCCCAGAAGCACGAAGTACAAGAGGAAACAAGCAAAAAGAACAAAACAGATTGATCAAGTGGAGTAAGGTCTCCATATGATATCATAGAAAAAAAAAGGTTCTCCATATGATGTACTGTACATTATCAAAGAGCAAAATTCTTCTGATATATTTATTTTTCGACTAGTCTACAACCATTCTGTTGCAAGTGTAAATTACGTAATTCAACAAGACTTTGATACGCATACTTGTATTTTCCCTTAGGATCAATCTAATAATTACCATGCAAGCATCTTTCTTGATGCTGAAATCTATTGGCACACAAAAATTAGTAACATCATGAAATCTGTGTCGTCTTTTTTCTCCCATGTCATTGTGGTGAGTCTGTAAACGTTATTAAATTTAGCAAGTTGTAGACTAATAGGGTTTTTTATGAGATTTTTACAACTATGCCATCTAGAAATGGCTACAGTTTGTAGTTACTATTGAGAATTCAAAAGGTTCATTTATTCCAGCTATCCTCAAAAGATGCTATCACAAATTCCACGTCGAAAATATTGGAATATTCTTTGATGTCGATGGTTTCACATATTTTAGTTATACAATTACAAATACGTAAATACATCACTTTATACATAAATTCCCTTCCTAACATCATCCTATAAAATAAAACTGTAATGACGTTTATAATTCACAAATAACGTAATGGAAATTATTACTCTAAATTATAATCATAAATTAAAAAAATTAAACCTTAATAAAGGAAATTAACTAATGTCGACAAAAGGAGGGCAACTTAGTCATTCTAGGTCTTTGCATTGCCTTTTAACCCATCAAAGTTAAGATTAAACCAAGCATCTCAAGGTGATGGTATGTATGATTTTAGTTTTATCTTTCGAGAACAGATGGTATAAGTGAACTTCTTGAATTCTTGATGTTATTTGAGTAATATAGCCAATTTTAGATAATATACTTATAAAATCCCCTTTTTATTAGCAATCACTCTGGAAATTCTTTATGCAGAAGCCTGTTTATCAGGCATGGATCTAGCTCTTTTTTTCGAAATGGCCACACTGAATCAGGAAATGTTTATAAGCAAGAAGCTCGTCTGCTGGCATTGATCTCATTTGTAAATATTTATCATCAGCTGTTGGAATTTTTATCTATAATGGTCAAGAAAGCAGCCAGTGGTCTGCTTTTTTTGTCAAGTAGAAATAAAGTCACACCAAAGACAATTATTACAAGCTGGGAAAGTAATGCTGCATGAAGATGCAACGGTATATTTTACCACATGCAAATATTAATTAGTATTGAGATGGGTAGAGAATACTATATTATTCATGATAACAAATGATTACAATCTCTTGTATATAAAAGAATACATACTTAACTCGCAAGTAAGTTAATAAATGAATAATAAAAAGATCCATATAATGATCCATTTAGTCTAACACTTTCTTTCAAATTGAAACATTTCCAACATGTAACAACACAAAACTACATAATTTAGAAGGAATGACAGCAGCAGTAGCAGTAGCTGTTGTTGTAACAACAACAAGTAGACAAGCAGTAACAACAGCCAATCAGGCAGACAACTGTAGTAGACAGACAAGTAGTAATACTTATTGTAACAGTATTAACAGAAACAGACAGGTAGACAGTATCAATAGCCAATTAGACAAATCGCTATATTAGATAGATAAGTGATAATAGTTGCTATAATAATATTAGCAGCAACAAGTAAGCAGTGATAGTTATCATAGTAATAGTAACAACAACAGACAAGCAAGTAGCAACAGGAGAAACGTAGATAACACATGACCACGCACAATTAGAGGTAGGCAACAGGAAAGTTTTGAACTTTTCTGTAAATTAAAAAATTCAAGATTTTTTGGATAAATTTTGCAATTTTAGAAGAACTTAAGATCTTTTTGCAAAATCTCTATTAAATCCTAATTTTTTTTTTCTTCTTCTCCTCCCTTTGTCTTTTTTTCTTCTTTGTTTTCTTCTTCTTCTCCTTCTTGACCAATGACGACAGATTAGTGGTTAAGGTAGCAAATATGTCGTGGTAGTGACGACGGCTAAAGGAGGAAGAGTCAGGAAGGAGAAGAAAGGAAGAATTAATAAGGTCAAAAGAAAGAACTGACAATTGACGTCACCAAGGTCGCCATTGAGATCAACCTCGCCAAATCATCGATGAAAAAGGAGGACGACGTTGTGATTCCACGAGGAAGGAGACGAGGCACATGAGAGAGAGGAACGTGAAGGAAACGATATTGAGCATCCAACTAGGGCCACGCAGACCACCCATGACAATGCGTTGGTCGAGTAAGACGAAGAGGGTGGAGTAGTAGACATCATCATCATTGTTGACAAGCCATCGCCTATTTCTCCGTCTACCACTACTTGCTCTCCTTCCTCCTTCCACCCTCTCCTTCCGTGTCTCTTCTTCTTTTTCTTTTCCTTTTTTGTTGTTGAAGTAAAATAAGTGAAAGAAGATGAAAGACAATCCAAGACAAAGATGATGTAATCAATGCAAACAAGGACGTGGTGAGAAATGAAAAAGAAACAAAGAGAGAGAGAGAGGGAGAGAACACTATTCATTGTTCTCTCTCTCTCTCTCTTCCTCTCTCCCTCTCCCTCTCCCTCTCTCAAATCCTAATCTTTGATTCATGTTGAGATAAGAAGAAAATACTATACCATCCACAACAACCAAAGATTATAAACTCTTACATCAAACACATATTTAATCTACAAATAACCTAATAAATAAATAACACAAAGATCCATATAATCCATTTATCCTAACAAAATTTGTCAGTTGCTTATACAACCTGAGTCCCGCAACATGAAAATAAAAGGTCCAGACGACCACTTTCAATATGTTGTATTATTACAAAAATAAGATGTGCAGCCCATAAGCAGAGGTCAATATCCTCCACGAGCACATCACATTAGTTGGATACATAAATTTTTCAAAAAAAGCAGTTGCAAAAGGTATCCTTTCATTTACCTATTTGACTGTGAAAAATAACTAAGCTTATTTGTGGAACCTCGAATTGAACAATCAAATATTCCACCATAACACCGTATACTGACCAATATCATCATCTTAATCTGCATTTTTCTTGCTTCTGAAGTTCTCCTTCATTAGTGCGAATTTCTTCTTGCACTGGTTCACAGTTTTACCTGGAACTGCAGTGGCCACACGTTCCCACCGCTGGTTTGTCTCCTTTGGAAATGTCTTAAGAGCCTGAATAAGAGCTTTTTCTTGAGTAGCAGACCATGAATCCTGTTCTGAGGCTGAAGGAGCTCCATTAGAAACAGCAACTGGTATGTCTCCTGAACTCTGTTGACTTCCAGAGCTGGTAGAACATTGCTGTGGAGAAATGTTAGCAGCAGCTTGTGCACCTCCCAAAGGTACACCTTCAGATTCAAGTCTAGTAGTCAGAGGTGATGCGATAGAATGACCTGGTTTTCTCTTCTCCAGGAAAGAGTCAAAAGCTTTGTTAGAGTCAGGCTTCTGGAGAAGCACTGTTTTTGTGGCTTTCAGAATTTCATCAACTGATCGGCCAGTGCCAATATACTCTGAGATAACCTCCCATCTTCGAGACGTTCCCTTGGGATATTTTTGCATGCCTTTTCTCAGCATATCTATCTCCTCTTTGCTCCAAGGCTTTTCTTTCTTTGTATAGCAGCTTAATGGGTCTCCTTGCTTGACCTGTGACACAATCCCATTTGATTTCAAACTTGAATCCAGGCTCACTTTGTTTGAACAGTTCTCATTCATTGCATCCTTAAGAAGCCGAGCTCTCTCAATCTCCTCCTTTCCCTCAGCATTGTTGCACAAAAGCCTAAGTTGCTCCATCTCAAGAGACATACAGACATCCTCAACGTCATCCTCAGACAGATCAAGCAAGTGTTTGGACACAACTGGTGCGTAAATTGTACGCAGGCGGGCCCTTTCTTTGCGCAAAAGTTTCTTCACTTTCTCTTTCAACTTCTTCTGATTCAGAGCAGCTTCTGCTGCTTTTTTGTCCTCTTCCTCTTTTCTGAGTCTCTCCTCTTCAGCAATCCTTTTGGCCTCCTCCTCCTGCATTTTCTTTGCCAAATGTTTTGCCTGCTTTCTTCTCTGCTTTTCTGCCTTTTCTTCTTCTTTCCACCTCAAAATCCTAGGATCTTTCCTGTATGCGTTGTCAACAAGAGCCCGAATTCTTGCATGTTCTTCCTTTCTAGCCTTCTCTCTTAGTTTTGCATTTTGCCGCTCCATCCATCTTTTATGATCCCGAGATTCAGCCTCCTCAAGATCAAAATCATCTGCATGTGGAAACTCCCTCCAACTCTTGAAACCATACCAGAAACTGTAGAATGCATCCACTGTATTCATGGGAGTATTTTCTTCGCCTAATGAAGGAACTGGTTGGTTAATAGACCATCTGCCGTTCCTCATAAATGCTGGACCAAAGACTTTAAAGAAGTCTTGAGGTGCACAGTCAGTAGGAATTTCATCGTCAAACTCATCTGTGGAGTCGTATATTCTTCTTTTAACAGGATCTATCAAAACCTCATAAGCTTCTTGTATGGATTTGAAATGGTTCTCTATTTCATCTTTCTTTGCCTGCTTTGCCTCATCTGTTTCTTCAGCAAGAAGAAGAGAAGCCTGCTTGTCAGGATGATGCTTCAGAGCAGCCTCACGGTAGCTCTTGCGAATCTGCTCTTCAGTGGCTAGGAACCGCAGGTGGCTCAAGCCAAGTAGTGCATAATGATCCTCTTTTTTGTCTTCTGTACCAGACTTCTTTTTTCTTTTACTACTGTAGGCTTCAGATGGCATAAACCCTTGGCTTCTGTCCTCTGATGATTCACTTTGATCATCTCTTTCTGCATATTCTTCCTCATAACAGCCTGAAAGCTTTAGTGCCACTAAGTGGAATGAATGCCCAGCAGGTTCAAAATTTAGGGCCTTCACAGGAAGGCAATTTGATGAAACAAAGATGGGCTCTCTGTCGACAAGCTCAGGTGAATAAGAAATTAGAAGTGGTCCCTTGCTGAAATACATGGTTTCATAGATCCAATACTAACGACGAGTTGTTCAGCTCCAAAACTGAATTGTTATACTTGGTGTTTTGTTGAGCAAATCATGGATAAAAAACTCAGCTTGCTCTACCACTGAAATATCCAATATCAAATGTCAGTCAAGGAAAGGACTAGAGAAGCTCATGCAAGAACTGAGTGAATATGGGAACCTACAAAATTTAACTGTAAGGTAATTGATTTATAGCCATATAGTCAAACTCCAACCAGCCCTTCGCTAAACGAGTTTTTTTAAAGTTTACAAGTAAATAACTAGTTCTTTTTCTCTTTACAGAAACAAGTGAACAACAAATTCCTCATGATTTATATTAATATATTACCATTCTTGCCTTAATGAGAATTATCTCATAGATATAACTTCTGAATGCAAATGTATTATAGAATTATCTCATGAAATTTTCTCAATTTCATTCGTGAACTAACAAAGTGTCGCATTCTTCGGGCGTGTAACTTGGTCCATTTACCCTTGCTGGTTTGCGTAAGTACAATGGTATGCACAGTGAGAGAAGAGTGGATTTGAAATAGGAAAAAAACTAATCAACGATTTCTTTTCTTGAAAAAAAAAAACTAAACACTGAGCAGAGTGGGATGCCCACCAAGCTTTATTGGTTTTATCAGAATTGTCGCAATTCTGTTTATGAAATATGAACCAAAGTAGGGTCATAACCTTGGATGGTGCAACTTGTTCATTTACAGATACCCTTCTGGATCTGTCGTATTAACCGTATCTTGATTGATGAAGAATCAGTGATAGTTAGGGGCTTGATTGATCAGAAAGCCGTAATCAACCTCCAGATGCCAAGTTTAAAGAGAAGGTAGCATTATGAGTGGGAGATGACTGAAAGAGGAAATAGCCTGTACTGATCAATTCAATCGGAAAGTTTACAAGTTGCTTCATATTCCGTGTATGACAGTAGAGGACAGCTTTAGCCTTTTTTTTCCATCTAAGTTGCCTCTTCCCCAGAACCACATCACAGACAAGCAGAAATCACCAGAATGCAAAAAAAAAAAAAAAAAAACCATCTTTCAGGAAGTACACATGAGGAAATCTAATACCCAGACTCCCACAATCAAAACAGCATGTATGGGAGGAGAAATCAAACAAACGAACAACGAAGCAAATACCGACGGACCTGACCCCCGATAAAGAAAACCCATTTCCAGTTCTCCCCATCCTCAAACCACAGAAAACGAGCACATTCTTCACCCAAAAAACAAAAAAAAATGGTTCTGCTCTTTCCGAACCAGAAGCTAAAACAGCCAAACGAGAAATCAGCTGTTAAACACAGATCGAGCTGCAGCGAGAAAGGAAGGAAGAAAGGAAGAGCAATACCTGAAACAGCGAGGGAATCGAGCACCGAAGAGATCTAGAAGAAGAGGAACTCCTCCCGGACAGAGTGGTGGAAGTGGCGGCAGTGGAGGTGACGAGAGGAGGAGGAAGAAAGAGGGGTTTTATTTGCAGCAGATGTGAGAGGGGAAGGATCAGGGGTTTCTCTAGCGTTGGATTGAACTTGAAGAAGGGAGTTTGCACTTTGCATTTGTTACGTAACCTTTGATCGGAGGGGGCGGGGTCCGGCCCATCTAGAGGTCAATAGCAATGGATTTTAGAGGTCATTTATTGCATACATTCTAGTGTGTGGGATGTGTTCACTACTACCATTAATTAGTTGACTCTTATAACATGAAGGTAGCCAAAACATTAATTCTATTTCATTCATTCCTTTCAAGCATAACACCATTTTTTGGATGTTAATGAGATGCATGCAATTGAACGGATAGAGATGGACAATGGACTGAATGTAAGGAGTAAGAATATGTAGAAAGCATACATGTAATAATAATAATAAACATAATGGAGATGTTATAACTTGATGGTATTCAAGTAGCAAACTGTAAAAGCTTCAAAAGGTCTAGAGCTTCTTCAATTGTGAGAAGATACCACGATTTTTGTGGGATTGACGAGGGAATCGTCATACAAGTAAGTTTATTAAGATTAAGGAAATTCTCAAGGAGTTTCTAGGTGTGGACTAGGTTAAGGTTGGCCGAACCGCTATAAACCTATTGTGCTCTCATTGTCTTTCATCCCCTTTTATGTTTGTTTTACTTGTTCTAATCATCATTGACATACTTATGGTTATAATTATTAAAGAACCTAAACATTACAAATAAGTTTTAAAATTTACTCAACTTCTCTATTCATCCTCCTCTAAAGAAACCGCTTGATCCTAAATTTGGTATCAAAGCAAAGTTTATCTAAGATTAATTTTAATCATTTATTAGATATGGTTTCTTCTTCTTCAAACAATAATATTGTGGAAAGACGAAATATAAATAGACCACCCTTCTTTGATAAAAATAATTATAATTATTAGAAATATAGAATGGTTATTTATTTGAAATCTATTAATTATAAGTTATGGGATATAGTAATTAATGGATTTACTGAAAATAATAAATCATATAGAGAATGGAATGAAGATAAAAGACGAATAACACAACTTAATGCAAAAGGGTTAAATATTCTATTTTGTGTAGTAAATCAAGAACAATTCAATAGAATCTCAAATTGTAAAACTTCTCATGAAGCATAGCACATACTTAAAGTAACACATGATAGAACTAGTCCAGTTAAAGAAATAAAGATTAACATACTCTTACATAAGTATGAGTTGTTCAAAATGAAATCACATGAATCAATAGGAGATATATTCACTAGATTTAATGAAATTACCAACCCTTTACAATTACTTGAAAGTAGTTTCTCTCAAAGTGACATGGTTAGAAAAATTCTTTGGCCTCTTCCTCCAAAATAGGAGAAAAAGACCACAGCCATTATGGATGCTAAAGATCTCTCAAACTACTCTCTTGAAAATCCCATAGGAAACTTGACTCCAATGAAGTCCAAATGAAAGAAAAAGAAAATGATGAAAACACTCTCATAAAGAAAATCTAGCTCTTAAAATTACAACTGATTCAGAAAACTTAGATGAAGATGATGATAAAGACATTGCTCTTCTCACTAGAAAATTTAAAAGATTTATTAAAAGAGGAAAATTCCATAAGAAGGGAAATCAAGACAAAATTAAAGAAGAAACATCTCTATGTTTTAAATGTAACAAACAAGATATATAAAAAGTGATTGTCCTCTGTTGAAATTAAAAACTTTTAAAAGAGACAAAAAACAACTCAAGAAAAAGATACTTCAAGCTACTTGGGATGAATGCGACTCTTCTTCTGATGGATAATCATCTTCAGATGGAGAAAAGATTCACATGTACTTCATGACACAAGATGATGAATTAATTTCATCACCAAATTCTGAAGAATTTATCATAGATGAATTATTGGATGCATTCAATGAACTCTATAAAAAATACAAATCCTTAAAAACAAAAACCAAACAAATGAACCTAACTATGGAAGATTTAGCCAAGGAAAATGACGCACTGGTTAATGAAGCTCAAAAGGTAATATATGAATTAAATGAATTAAATATGGAAAATACTAAGCTAAAATTTGATCTAAAAATCATGAAAAACGAAATAGGTACTCTTGAAAAAGATCTTGCTTCTCTTAAAACCAAGAGCAATGACTTATTGATATTGTAACTAAGTTTACAAAAGGAAAGGAAAGTCATGACAAACTACTCTCTAGCTAAAGATCATTTTTAAACAAACAAAGAATAAGTTTCTCTCAATTTAGAGATGTTCCTTATGAGAATGGCTTTATGAGAACCTCGACTAATGAAAAATATGTATTCATTGTCAAGAAACAAAAAATATAATAGATGGGTGCCAACACAAATGTCTGGGCTCCAAGAACCAACAGATCTGGACCTAAAAAGATGATTTGGGTACCAAAATCATTACTTTTATCTTGTGATGCAAGTGGTACTCAAAGATGATAAAAACAAAGTGGATCGTTGACAATGGCTGTTCTAGACATATGATGGGAGATCACAACTTTCTCTGCACCTTAAATTCAAAAGAAGAAGGAATCATCACTTTTGGAGACAATGCAAAAGGTAAGATAGTCAGAATCAAAAATGTCAGTAATCCTGAATAACCTTCCAACGAAAATGTTCTTTTAGTTGATGAATTAAAGCATAATCTTATTAGCATAAGTCAACTACGTGACAAAGGATATAAAGTCCTTTTTGACAAAAAAGAATGCTTAATTCTTGATCCTTGTACTAAACTACTTAAATTCACCGGATCTAGGAAAAATAATGTATATAAAATAAAAATAACTTATGAATTTAAAAGAGACATATGCCTTGTGTCTTCAAATGACGAAAATTGGCTATAACATAGGAGACTAGGCTATACTGGTATGAGTCAACTATCCAAATTATTCAAAGGTGAATGTGTTATTGAATTGCCAAAACTAAATTAAAAAAAAAAAACTTTGTGATGCTTGTGAATTCGGAAAACAGTCAAAATCATCTTTTAAGGCTAATGATATGGTATCCACTACCAAACCTATTGAGCTTATTCATATGGATTTATTTGGTCCTAGTAGGACTTTAAAATTTAGTGGAAAAAGATATATTTTCGTTATAGTTGATGATTTCTCCAGATTTACTTGGGTTTTGGTTTTGACAAACAAAAATGATGTTTTAATTAATTTCAAAAAATTTGTAAGAAAGTACAAAACGAAAAGGAAACAAAAATCATTAAGATTAGAAGTGATCATAGAGGATAATTTGAAAATGAAAATTTTGAAATATTTTGTGAAGAAAATGGATTTGAACATAACTTCTCCTTTCTAAGAGCTCCTCCATAAAATGGAATAGTTGAATGGAAAAATAGAACTTTACAAGAAATGGCTAGGACTATGCTTTGTGAAAATAATTTACCAAAATATTTTTGAGCCGAAGCTGTAAATACAGCTTGTTATGTTTTAAATCATGTTTTACTTAGATCCATCTTCAACAAAACTCCCTTTGAACTTTAGTTTGGAAGAATTCCTTGCATTTCATATTTTAAAGTTTTTAGGTGTAAATGTTTTATCTTAAAAATCAAGGATGCTTTGGACAAATTTGACTCTAAATCTAATGAAGGAATCCTTATCGATTATTCTTCTAGGAGCAAGGCATACAGAATCTTTAATAAAAGAACTCAAATTATAAAAGAATCTATGCATTTAGACTTTGATGAGAGCATAACTAAAATAATTAATATTAAAGATGAACTTGAAAGTATTGAAAATACCTTATATAACTTAAAAGAAAATGACCAAAATAAGGAAAAGCAAGAAAATAAATCTAGAAACAATCCTAAAGAATGACAATATAAACTTGGACATCCCAAAGAACTCATTATTGATAAAGTTTTCAAGGAAATCCTTACATGTTCAAACTTTGAACATGATTGTGCTACATATGCTTTCATGTCTTCTATTGAACCTAAAATTGTAGATGAAGCTTGTAATGATGAGTTTTGGATATTTGCCATGTAAGAAGAATTAAATCAATTTATAAGAAATAATATCTGGAAATTAGGTCCAAAACCTCTACTAGATCACCTAGTTATAAGAACAAAATGAATTTTTAGAAATAAATTAGATAAGCCAGGAATAGTGGTTAGAAACAAAGCTAAGTTAGTGGCACAAGGCTATAGTCAAGAAGAAAGGATAGATTTTGTGAAACCTATGCTCCGGTAGCCAGATTAGAATCAATTAGAATGTTGTTAGCTTATGCAAGTCATATGGGATTTAAACTTTTTCAAATACATGTAAAAAGCGTCTTCTAAAATGGAGTCATTGAAGAAGAAATTTATATTAAGCAACCTCCTGATTTTGAAAATGAAATTCATCAAAATCATGTGTTTAAACTAAACAAAGCCTTGTATGAACTAAAACAGGCTCTTAGAGCATGGTATGATAAATTAAAGAAGTTCTTAATTGAAAAAAGGATTTATTATTGGAGTTGCTAATACCACTTTATTTATTAAGAAAGTAAATAAGGATGCCCCTTTGGTCCAAATTTATGTTGATAATGTAATATTTGAATCCACAAATGAAAAACTATGTGAAGAATTTTCAAATATTATGCAAAAGGAATTTGAAATGAACATGATAGGCAAATTGACCTTTTTTCTTGGTTTTCAAGTAAAACAAATAATGAAAGGAATATTCATTGGTCAAGAAAAATATACTAAGGAATTATTGAAAATGTTTGGCATGAAAAATTCTAAAATTGCAAAAACACTAATGAGTACTACTACCAAATTAGATAAGGATGAAGATGGTGTTAATGTTGATCAAAAACAATACAGAAGAATGATTAAATATTTACTATATTTAATAGCTAGCAAGCTTGATATAATGTTCAGTGTATGTATATGTGCTAGGTATCAAGTCTCTCCCAAAGAATTATATTTAATCATTGTTAAAAGAATTTTTAGATATCTTCAAGGATCTAAGGACTTTGGTTTATTTTTCCTTAGAAATTCAAATTTAAATTTTGTAGCCTAAAGTGATATCGATTTTGTTGGATGCAAAACAAACAGAAAGAGTACAAGTGGTACACATCAATTCTTGAAACACTCCTTAGTTTCATAGTTTAGTAAGAAATAAAATAGTATAGTCCTATCAACCACTAAGGCTGAATACATTACAGGTGGATGTTGTTGTGCACAAGTATTATGGATGAGGTAAACTCTGAAAGATTTTGATTTATCATTCAACACAACATCTATCCTATGTGATAACACAAGTGGAATAAGCTTATCAAAAAATCAAGAACATTGCTCTAGAACTAAACACATAGAAGTAAGACATCATTTTCTTAAGGATCATGTAGACAAAAATGATATAAAAATAGAATTTATTTCTACAAAAGATCAATTAGCTGATATATTTACAAAATCCATAGATGAACAACAATTTATTAAAATTAGAAGAAATTTAGGTATTTGTAAAATATATGATATAGTTTAAAATTATCAAATATACATGTGTGCTCTGATTCGACATACCAAAAGTCTTCAGTCTACCAAACTCATATGTAAGGTTTTCTGTCCATAAATAATTTGGTCTACCAAGTGCAGCCTTGGACAAGAGATATCTTCGACCTACCATTTTTTTCTGATCGACCAAACATACACTTAATTGTGTGTCCTAAGTTCAAGCAAAACGACATATCGATGATTTTTGGTATGCCAATTTCTTCTCTTTAGGTCAAATAAACTCGTTATAAGACCTATGTTTCAAATGAAAATCTCATTTCCCCTCTCCCCTGCCATCAATGCCCACTCCTGTGCCATCTCTCTTCCTCCTAAAACCCTAAGATCTTCACTTCCTCCTCCTTAAATCTCTTTCTTTTCTCATTCTCCACCTCATTTCCACCTCTTTTTCCAAATGATGCCTAAAAAGATGCAGACCACAAGGCCAAAGAGGGAGCAAGCTCCAAACACCTCCTTCTCTTCCAAAGAGCCCAGTGATCAATACTTTCATTTCGTAGATGATGCAGACATGAAAGTTCACAAAAGAGATTCGCAATTCATGAAGTACTTAATGGAAGAGAGGTAGTCTTCCATTCTCATGGAGCCATTGGATCTTTCTTTCAAGAACAAATGCTTGTTCCTTATCTCTCTTCAATTAACGACACTAAGTATTACTCACACTTAGTTTCCAAATTTTATGCAAATTTAACAATCTTTGAGTATATTTGTGAATCATTCCTACTAGAAATAGAATTACCTTTTGATGAAACCCTCATTGGTCAATTATTGAAAATCTCATCCATAGGGTTAGATATCAACTTGACCTTTGAGGAATTAGGACTACAACAAAATTTGTTTTTACTGACGGAAAATTATCGATGGATATATTTCCATTGGTAAATAAAAATATATAGTCATTTACCAATGGAAATTCTATCGTTCATATATTACCGATGGAATTCCTGTTGGTAATTAAAAAGGAATCTATTACTTACGGAATTTCCGTCGATAATAAAAGATACCGATAATATTTCCATCGGTAAATAAAACCTGCATGACCAAAAAAATTCACGGTTTTTTCCTTTCTTCTGCATTAAGCCTCTTCCTCTTCTTTTGCCCAATCTCTTTTCCTCTTCTCCTTCTTCCAGTCGAGCCCTCCTCTGACAAAATCGCTTGCACCTCCAGTCCTCTGATCCTCAACATGAGTGATCACCACCATGACTCCCTCCCCCTCCAGTCCTCAACGTGATCGATCGCCACCATGACTCCCTCCTCCTCCAATCCTCAACATGATCAGCCACCACCATGACTCCCTCCTCCTCCAGCCCTTGACGACACCCTCCTCCTCCAAGATCACCAATGTTCTGCTCAGCTGAGACACTCTCTTCCTTGAAGCCTCGACGCGATATTGTGCTCTTCCTCCTCCTGCAAGTTACCTTTCCTATAAGTTTCACACTGCAATTTTGGAGAGTGAATTCATAGGGAAGTGCTCTTCCAATATTCCCATTAATGACATTGATGTGAAACAAAAAAATTTCCTTTTTTTTTTTTAAGAATTAGCCTCAGGATACACATACCTTCATAACTCATGGACTTCAAAGTTGCAAAACATAGGCACAAAGCAATCATAGATCTCAACCCAACCCAGTCCCACATTTTTCCATGTGACATTTCATAGCTTTGAAAGATTATGGGGTTCCATGTTGACATTTATGGTGATCTTTATCGCAAGATCCCCAATAACTGTCATCGAAATGTGGATCCATCTTTGCATTTCTATCAGCATGGCACTTTTCTCCAATTAAAGATTCACTGAACCACATGAATGGCATGACCCCTATCCTAATCTTTCATCATTATTATCTTGTGTTATAAGAATGCCATACAAAGGAAATTGTTATGTGAACACAGGAATAAATCAAGATTAGATTCAACACCATCCAATGCATGTGCAAAATTTATCTATGAGAAATAGGAAGGACATGATTTTCTTTACAACAATTGTGTTATTATAGTTCCCTGAGAAAGTTAATATAGTTGTGTAGAAAGAATGATGTAATCAAATTTGAGTAAAAAGATGCTGAAACAACAAAGATATTTTCTTCCAATTTTTGAAAGTAATTTGCGACAAACATATTCTTAGTAGTCTTCTTATACTCTTATATAGCTGGATTTATTTAAACTTTTAATGTCAAACACTATCTTTTATTCTTACAACCTCTAGCCTTATGCTTTATTTTCTTGCTTTTATTCTAAAAGAATGGAAATTGCACGAGGGCCTAGGTACTCTTTGAAATTTAGGACTTGTTTAATACTATTTAAACTTACTAAATACTAAAATATGACCTCTCATACCTCATGGCATCTTATGTACATTAATCCACATAATTGGTGAAAAAATATGTGTTGAATTTTAGTATTTCAATATTTTGAATTGTTCTCATAGTATCTAAGTTTTCTGAGTTTCTTAATTTGTATTGATAGATTGCTTCTGTTCTAAATAAGTCGAGGATGAACATTGATAATAGATTTCACCCAACATATAGTTTTAGGGTTGAAAATTTCTTAAAATTCGCATTAGCCAACAATAAAAGAGTTAGTCCTAGTTATATACCATGTTCATGCACTAAGTGCAGCAATAGAAGCATCCTCACTAAAGAACCTGTGTATGAGCATCTAATAATAAATAAAATTATGTTTGGATATCATATTTGGACAAGGCGTGGTAAGATGCCTTTTGTTTCGTCATCAAGAACTAATAATTGTATCGAAAGTATTAATGATGGCATGCATGAGATGTTGTGTGATACTTTTAGATTGGGATCCATGGGCAATGACATAAACGACAGGAAGGATAATGTTCCCATTAAGGAACCCATGAGTGAAGATGCAGATAAGTTTTTCAAAATAATTGAGGATGCAGAGAAACCATTGCACTTAGGACTTGGTTTACTGTTGAGGCTATTATTTCTCGTTAAACTTTATCACATAAAATGCTTATCTGGATGGAGTAATAAGTCCTTCAGTATGCTCCTTTTGTCTTTAAGGAAGACAATCCCAGGAGGTGAGAAAAGCTTACCTAAGTCCTTGTACGAGGCTAAGAAGATTATTGCTGCATTGGGACTTAATTACAAGAAGATTGATGCTTGTCCTAAAGATTACATGTTATATTACAAAGACAATGCAAATAAAAAAAATGTGATAGATGTCATACTTCTCAATGGAAACCACAGGATATGGATATAGTTGTAGAAAGTCAGTCCAATACAGAAAAATCTATGAAGGTGCTAACAAAGGTTTTGCAACATTTTCCACTCATACCACGCTTACAAAGGTTATTTATGTCGTCGAAAGTGACATTCTTAATGACATAGCATCATGATGATTGACTAAAAGATGGTATCTTACGTTATTCTGCTAATAGTGAGGCATGGAAAGTCCTAGATAGTGCATATCTAGAGTTTGCCTTAGATACACGTAATGTCAGAATTAGTTTTGCAAGTGATGGCTTCAATCCATTTGGTACCATAAGCATTTCTCATAGTACATGGCCCATCATTCTTATGCCATACAATCTTCCACCATAGTCGTGCATGAAACAACTACATTTTATAATGTCTTTGTTGATTCTTGGTCCTATTGCACCAGTTAATGACATTGATGTTTACTTGGAGCCATTGATTTATGAGTTGATGATATTGTTGCAAGATGGTGTTAAAACTTACAATGCATCTACAAAAACTAATTTTAAGATACATGCTGCGATTCTATGGACAATAAATGACTTTCCTACATATGTGAATTTGTCTGCATGTCCTTGTTGTAATAGGGATACATTATGTCGTCATTTGAAACATTCAAAGAAAGAAAGCTATATGTTTCATCATCGATTTTAGAGCCAACTCATCATTATCGTCATGACAAGAAAAATGTTGATAACACATAGGACTGGAAAGCAAAGCCGAAGATGTTGTCTGAGCATGATATACTAGAGCAATTTGAGAGATATGAAAATATAACTTTCAAAAAACCAATAACTACTGTTGAAGGAGGTAGTCGTAAGATAGAGCGTGATGAAATTAAGGAAGGAAACAGTTTACCTTATGCTTGGAAAAAAAAATTAACATTTTCTTTCGTCTCCCTTATTAGAAGTTATTATTAATGAGACATAATATTGATGTTATGCATATAGAAAAAAAATGTATGCGACAACATCTTATGTGCATTATTGAATATTGACAAGAAATCTAAGGATAACATACAAGCTCAGCTTGATTTGGTGGAAATGGACATCCGAAAGAATCTTCTGTTGGGTATAAGACCTAAAACAAATGAAGACAAGCAAACCACAAAGCAAACACAAACATAGAAAATTTAACGTGGAAAACCCCCTCGGTGTGAGGAGATAAAAAACCACGGTCCAACCCAATCCAACCGGCACTAATCTCAAATGCAGTTACAAAGTTCTAATCAAATCAATCACAAGCCCAAGATATGCATCTGTATCATCCAACCACTGGAGAAAAACATCACAATGCAAACCTTGTTGAAAACTGTTGAAGATCTGACCTCTTGATCACTGTCCAGACTGAGAATCAACACAAAATGATGCCGGCGAACCCCTGTTCACCGGAACAGGTCAACCCCACGCGCGCAGATCGTGCAACTGTTCGTGGCGTGTACGGACCGGACGCTCCTCCGCGGGAATCGGCTGCTCCACGCGCAGGACACCACCACGGGCGGCTGCTCTCCTCCACGGGCTACTGCAGTAGACGCGCACGGCAGCAGCAGCCGGACTTCTCACGGGCTGAAGCTGATCTTCTCCTCACGGCCAGGTAGCAGCAGCAACAGCGGCACCTCCGCGCCTCCACGCAAACTCCGGGGGGAACGGTCACGTGCAGCCCTTCCTCCTCGCCGATGGCACCAGCAAGCACCGTGGGAAGCTCGTGCCGCCAAGTCGAGAAACCCTCGAGAAGCCCCTCTTTTTCTTCTCTCGCCCGCTGGTGTTATCTCCTTGTCAAGGCACATATATATATATATATGTATTCCCGATTATTTTTCAATGCAATCCCTGATTTTTCTCTCATTGCAATCCCTGATTTTTCGAGATTGAGATTTTCTTTCCAATCTCGCCATGGAGGTGGAGGATGGCCCAACAATCTCCCCCTCCTCCTCCTACATG
>JAMKQA010025790.1:0-24250 GCA_024699735.1 Posidonia australis
ACCCCAGTTAAGGGGGAACAAGCCCGATTTTTCATCCTACGCCAAAGCCATTAGGATGAACCACCGAAACATGTCCTTCGCAGACTGTATAGGTAAGCTTAGAGAGGAGAGGATGCATGCCCTATATGATGTATGCAAAGTATGCTTTAAGTTTTTTACTTGCAAGCTTATTAAACCATGGGTGAGATTTGCAATTTGTCCCTAGTTTGCCTTATGCTTGATAATTTTGGTTGTTATGTTTTCATTAACAAAAAAAGGGAAGCAAGCATGTCACTAATCTCCTAAGCGTGGCATAACAGGAAGGGAAATAAACACGCAAGTAGCCATGAATAAATAAAAACATGTGCTACAAAATATGCAAAAGGCATGGCAAATGCTTGAGAACAACATAGCAAAGGTAATGCATGCAAAAAAACACCACTTAAAAAGAGCATGGCATGAAAAGGACAAAGCAAGCAAGGAGAAAGCCGAAGCAAAAGAGAAACCAAAACAAAGCCGTGATCTGGTTATCCCCAGCGGAGTCGCCAATTCCTGTAACCATGCCGTCGAGGGTGGCAACAAATATATGTGTGCCAAAGTTGGCAAAGCCACGACAAAAATGAAATAATGCAAAAATGTAGGAGTTGCCACCTAGTCTATTCAAATGGAAGACGAGGAAAACCTTATAAAACATGAAAATCATGCAAAACAATAAAAGAAAAAAAAGAGTCTTCGTAAACCAGAAATGCGGGTATGGATCCCTATTACGCACGAGGAAGGTGTTAGGCACCCTCGTACGCCCGATAAATCGGTCTTCTATTGGTTTCTCTATTGCTAATGAAATACCGGCTTTGTAGCCCTTGCTGTATGCCCGAGAGCGATATGCCATGCCATGCTAATGCGTGTGGTGTCTAAAATATGGGTGCATGATGTGTAGGGGTGTGTCCTAATGCTCAGAAGTATCACTCGTATTGCGGGACTAGCATTGATGCAATAATATTGCATAATAAGATCAAAGATCTAATATCTTGAGTGATTTATCATCCTTGCTTTACTATATGCCTAATGCAATCTAAGATGCAGGAAAACTGCTGAAAACAAAGGTGTGCCTTCGTAATACATCAAGAAAGAAAACCAAAGGAAAACCCAGAAGCAAATCGGGTCAAGAAAGCAGGCAAAAACAGATAAAAGCCTACTATGTGCTATTGAAAACAGGCCACTGCGCCTGTTTGGTGCGCCAAACTGGTGCGTCAGTTTGGTGTGCCACCTATGTGCGTCTAGGTGGGCCAGGAAAATGTGCTGAGGGAAAACACAAGAAACTATGCAAGGTCAAAACATCAGGGAATGCATTCTAGAAAGGTATGTAGTAGAATCGTTCTGTAAAACTTAGAAAAACATGTATTAAAAGTGCGAGAAATGCAAATGCAATGACCTTGTGCTCAATGGCCGGTAGCCTCACACAAGGTCTCACCTATTTTAACTAGATGAAGGATGCATGATTCAACCATGCTACTGGATCACGGGCTGATGCACAAGGCTCTCCACGTAGGAGTAAGGTGCAACGAGCCTACCAGGTTCTAGCACGGGCTAAATATCAAGATGGAGAAAACAATTAGAAAATGATCTGATCAAAGCTGAAAACAAGCAAGTGAATTCTCAACATATCAGAGAATCAGTCGTGAAAGAAACCAGCTCAAAGCCTTCGATAAAGCCATGCAAACAATGATGCAATGCGAGTGTTCTATTTTCTGACCAGTCTGGTGTGCCTGCTTGGTGCGCCAGATTGGTGCGCTGGTTGGGTGTGCCTAAGCAGTGCGCCCCAGAGAATCTGGATCAGACTACAATCTGATCCAGAATCCACCCCAGCAGAGATATAGGGTGATTCATGCTAGTGCAGATGGGTTCATGCCATTATTAAGAACTAAAAATATGATGAGAATGCACACGATCGAGAATCATCATGTAAATCATGTATTCAAAGTCAAAATAAGTTGATGGGTTCATGTATGAAAACATGTAAAATGCCATGGCATAAACGTGATCTGGATAACGCCAATCAAAACATATAAAAATGATGATCGTAAGCATATTCCTATGTGTAGGAACATATAGGTGCGTGGTAAAATGCTATGTGCAAGGAAATGATAAAAGAAGATAACTCATGCAGATCTTATGTTAGAAACAAAAGTATAGATTAGCATGGAGATTATTTTGCAAAGAGAGCAAATATTTTTATCATAAAACCTCACAAAAACATGGGATAAACCAAACCATATGTAAGATTTCGAGCATGCTTTATCATGTTTCAAGAATGAGATTTAAAGGGAGAAAGAAGAGGTAGAAAGCCTACCTTTCAAGATGGTCCTTCTTGAAATATCAGAGATAAAGAGATCATTGTTGCTTTGGAAGGACCAAGGAGGCTTTAGGACACAAGGGAGTGCTCCAGAAAACGAAAATAAGCTGCTGGAAAGAGGGAGTAACTCGTGCTGGATGC
Organism: Posidonia australis; assembly: GCA_024699735.1. NCBI lineage: Eukaryota > Viridiplantae > Streptophyta > Magnoliopsida > Alismatales > Posidoniaceae > Posidonia > Posidonia australis. Next base: position 2,474 of record JAMKQA010025790.1, read on the forward strand.
TTGCTCAGAACAGAATTGCTGAATTCAAGCTTTCTAACCTCCTCTAATGGTTGCCTATGGGTGTCCTTATGTAGGATTTCCTCATGGGTAACTCATGGGAATGGGGAGAGCCTCGTAGACGAAAAGTCTAGAAGATTCCATGGCATATTCGTTGCTAGAGGTAACAGCCATGGGAGGTGGAAAGCCAGCAGCCCGCAGCCTGCGAAATGGTTGTGCGCTTGGGATGTGCGTCAGAGATGTGCGCCTAGGATGTGCGCCTGCTATGTGTGCTAGGTAAGTGTGCTAGCTAAGTGTGCTAGCTAGGTGTGCTAGCTAGGTGTGCTAGGGAGGTGTGCTAGGTAGGTGTGCTAGGTAGGTGTGCTAGCTAGGTGTGCTAGCTAAGTGCTCTCCCCTACCTATTTGGTTTTCTAATTGGGCTGCGGGCTTGCTACGGGTTTAGGGACCGGAACCAACCGGGACCCTAGCCTCAAGCTGACCCAGCGGCTTACAAAGTACGAGGACCTCTCCAACAAATGGGCCCAAAGGGGACTTAACATTTACCCTTTGTGGTGCCGTCGTTGCCGTTGCACCTCCTATTGCTCAGTGGTACAGCGCTCTAAAAGAAATATCCAAGCCCAGCGGAACAGAGTATGGTAACAAGAAGGCGGTCATTGTTGCTGCAAGACTAGGTTGGTGGGCCACCGGTGACAGGGGCACCTAGCAGACACAAAAAGTCATAAAATTCCAACTGCAACGCATTGAACAGGACCCGGCCTCCCCCACGTGGTAGAAAGGACGGGACCCCTGGCTTTGCAAGCGCTCCCATCCGACGATGGCTCCATACGGCAAAGACAAAAAGGACAACCTCCGGGAAAATAGGTAGGGAAGGGAGGGGACACAGGTACGGGCGGCGAGGTTTTCCCTCTCCCCCGGACCCCCTCTCCCTTTCCTAGGGAAAAGAGGGGCACTAGGGTTCGGCGGGAAGGGTTTCCCCTCTCCCATGAACCCCCTCTCCCCTTCCTATGAGAAGGAAAAACATCCCTCTTCGAGGCAGTTGAGACTACCAACGGGAATCTCAACCAAAGCAAGAACTGGAAGAAAGGAACAATTCAAGGGTTAGCCACATCCAAAGCAACATTTGGAGTCTCATCAATGAGTCAGCTCAAAATCGGGGTGTCTACACTCCGGTGAACCATTCTGGTGCTTCTAGTGTACGAAAAGAGCAAGAGGAGAGGCATGTATGTGGATGGGATGAGAATGCATGTTGTGCAAGCCTTTTGCCATCTTCCACGAGTCTCGCCAATGTTTATGGGCTTGGCCAACCATGGATGTGGCAAGGGAGTTCCAACGAATGTTTGGGACGACTGAGGGAAGACAGAAAAAGGGGATGATGTGCCAGAATGGGTTGCCAATGAGCTCACAGGCCATTGGCCCTACACAAGTTGTTTGAACCCATCATCAGTGTCAAGGAGATGCAATGGATTCAATGGATTCTGACCTACCAGAAACAGTAGTTAGAGGTTGCCAGTGTAGGCAATTGAGGTGTCTCGACATGAGGGGAGGCTCTACCAGGGAGACTAGGGATGCCCAATGATTTGAGGGCGATGTAGTTGATGCAAAGCACCATGAGAGCTTGATGTGTATGTTGGATGGCTAAAGAAGATCATTGGTGGCCGAAGATGGTAGTTAGTTGGCTGGAAATGGACTGTGAGTGCTCGAGCAGGTGGGTGTGAATAAGATGAGTTGTCAAAAGAGTGTATGTGGGGTGGCAGACATTGTTATATAGAGGAGAGAGAGAATGTGGGTTGGTTTTGAAGTGGGTTTAGGATAAGTGGTTTGGATTAATGCAAGAGGATTTCAATGGGTTTTGGGCTAAATTGAGGGGTAGGATGGTCCACAAAAGTTGAGGAGCATAGCTAGATCCATGCCAACCAATGGGAAGAGGCGTTTTGGTGATCCAAGCGTAGAATGACCAATCAACCCTTCAGAAGATTATTTACTGACCTAGAGCACTGCACAAACAATCCACGATGCCTAGTTACGCCAACTAGGTGTGCTGAATTGGTGCGCTAGGTTAGTGTGCCTGGACTTCTATAGATCTTCTTGGCTGGATTTTAGGTCTCCTTCTTGAGTGTTGGACCATCATATGGGATTGTGCTTTGAGTTTTTGGGTAGGCTTATGATGTTGGGCTAGATTTAGGGTTTTAGGTTGGTTTGGAGTTGTAAAATGGGCTTTGATGTTAGGAAATGCCTCATTGCCGTTGGAGCGCTCTTTCGGAGGAATCCATTGATGAGTGGCTGCCAAAGTGGGGTGTCTACAAATACCAAAAGACAGTCAACATGCCCTTGGTATCAAGAAAAGGATACTAAAAGGCAACTAACATGCCTCTAATATCAAAAAGATGATACTGAATGGCAACTGACATGCCATTAGTACTGAGAATAGTGATACTAAAAGACAGCTAACATGCCCCTAATATCAAAGATGTAGGCCCACTTTGTGGGCCAACAAGAGACAGAAAGATGCAAATGTAGGGGGCCAAACCAATTGGTTTAGTAGATAGAGTTCGTAGGGGACGAATCCTATCTACAAGTGCATCCTGGATTGTTGTGCTAGTGCTGGCTGAGGCATAGGATGATGCTTTCTTGCTAGACATTTTTTAAAGGCAAGCATGTTCCACTGTTGCTCTAAATTTGTGCTTGAAAGGTGGTAATAGCATCAATAGATCCAGGCCTTCTAAGAAGATTGCAAACTGCCTCTAATATGCATGCCTAGGTCATGAGTAGCTCTTCCGCTTGCCTAGCCATTTTACTCTTGTCTTTTGGTGCTTGATTGTGCTATCGTCAGGTGCCTCCACTGTTATTTGCAAAATTTGTCCTACTTAGGGGAGACTACTGCCATTCTAATAATCTTGTGAATCTGAGCAATCCTTGGCCCAAAGGACAGTTGACATGCCCCTGGTAGGAGATAAAGGACGTGAGAATATGGTTGTTGTCAACCCATGCTTGCTAGTGTCCTTGATGTGTATGTTGACCAAGAAGCAACTGACATGCCCTTGGATGAATGCTTAGCAGGGATCTGCAAGATAATGCACAAGCAAACAAAAAGAGTTTTAAAAAGCAAGTTGATTTATTATGTGTGGCTTTTATTGTTTGCCCTTAGTTATACTAGAAAGCTTCAAGCCTACTGAAAAGGAGGAGGACGTCCTTGACTCAATAGACCCTACTAGGACTCATAAGTTGTAGGTGGCCCTCTTTTTGTAGGTGGTGATGCTCAAGCTCACTTTATTGGTGGGTTGTGGATCAGGCTCCATGCTAAACTCTTTAGGGCCCTACACTTGCTCTTTTGAGATTAATGATATGTTCTTTTTTCTCCCTAATGGATGCACAAGTTTGTCCTATCCCTGTCTTAGAGGTAATAAATGGCTGATCTGAGTTGGGACTTTTGTTGCAAGAAAGAGGTGGCTAGTCCCTTTATAAATGTGGGTTTCCCAAGCACATACTTCAACTCCTCCCCAAAGTATGTTGTAGTAATAAGGTTGCTCTATATGCCCCTCTCTCTAGGGCTAACTTTTATCTACACCTTCTATCCTCACTATTTCATTTATCCCCTCGCAGATATGAATTCTTTTTGGCTCACTTGCTCAATCGCCCCTAGCATTTTTTTTCTCCCTCTTGGAGTTGTAGGGCTGTTTGTGGAGTTTTATGTAGGACCACCTAGTCTATTCAAATCAAAAGTTGAGGAAAACCGTATGTGGAAAAGGATATACCTGTAAAGTTAAAAATATGATGCTCCATGCTATTGGATGCTACACACTAGATCATTGCGGATGAAAAAAGGCTAAGAACTCTTACTACACATGTAGAAGGTGTTAGGCATCCCACATGGCCAACAAGTCGATCTTTCTAGGCTTGATCCATTCGCATGTGTAGCTTATGTAGGCATTTGAATGCCAAATAATGTATGCCCAAGGGGCAAATGTATGATGCCTTGCTAATATGAATGCTCCTTAATGTATGCCAAAATGCTAGATGCTTGATGCTATGCAAATGTGAGTAAAACATGTAGAGAGTAAAGATCAAGGTGCATAGAATCAAAACCATGCATGTAAACAAAGAAAACAAGTGCTCTGCCATGTTACTATTCTAAACCAACGCAAAACGTGTCAAGGATTTGCACCAGCTCTGTGTTCTAGAGACACACGTCCTAGGTTCTATAAATTAAGACCGTTGGCTTCATTGCTCAAATCTGATGAAATTATAAGTCGAATCAATTTTGAATTAATGTAAACATGTAGTAGAGATATCCACAATGAAGGAAAACATGATGTGATGTGATCAAAATGGAAACAAGAGTGTATCCCATCATCCAACGACTCCACCCACTATGATTCCATGCTCCTTCACCATCAGTGAGGCTATTGGCCAAAACAGGGAAATTTCGTGGCCAAGAGCATCTTTGGAGCATCAAGGAAGAGTTGTGAGGTTAAATGCACACATCAAGATGGATCGTGCCCATTCTCAATGGCCATTGGCCTCACACAAGAAAAAACAAACCCATCACCGCAAGCAAATAGAGGTAATGCAAAACGCAAGCTAATGCGGATGAAAACTAGGTAACCAGGCAGTGAGAACGTTACACGAGGTAGCGAAACACACAATTATGCTAAGGGAATGAGTGCTTACTTGTGTTGGGGCTCAGATTGTTCTCCCAACATCAGTGGCTTACGACAAACATTCTCACCAGGCTACAATCGCTCGGTTGCAATGGTTGGTGGATGCTATGCGGTGCTTAGGAACATGTTGTGTTGTGACTTGCTAACACTCAGGGTATGCTATGCGGTGGTTTGGCTGTGAAGTTGATGTAATGCTTGTTGTGGCTTGTGAATGGGGTGGCCAGAGAAGGTGGGTATGCAATGCGATGGCTAGAAGACGAAGGAGGACTGTACAAGCAAGGGTGTGTAGTGGGCATCCTTCGTCAACCTCATCATGGACGAGGTGGTGGAGACTTTATAGAAGGGCTACATGCATAAGGGTCGTCGATGAATAACTAAATTTCAAATGATTGGAATGGATTGAATTGATGGAATTTGATTGGGTTTTGAACTAGGATGAGGTGTATGTTGGTCAAGACACATCAGGGAACATGCCTAGATCCATGCCAACCAATGAAAGGCAGTGAAATGGGCATCCATCAAGTTAATAGACAACCCAATCCTTAGCAGAAGTTATTGACACAGGGGCCATGTGCCATGAATTCATGCATGGAATACACGCCAGCTAAATGCATCGATGATATGTGCCAGTGTTATGTGCTAAACCTACTGCTAGGACTATTTGCATTGATCTTTGGCCTATTTTTTGAGTGCTTGACCACCAATTGGGTCAAGATGTTTAAGGCTTGTCGTTTTGTATAGGTTTAAGGTATTGGATGGTTTTGTGGTGTTGGACTGGTTTGTGGTACTAGGAGGTGCCTCATCGTAGTTGGAGTAAGCTCTTATGGAGAAGTCCACCAACAAACGACCTCAAAATTTGGGTGTTTACAACAACCACAAGCTAGGCCTCTAGGACAAGAAGAGCCTAGGGAAGGCGAGCAATAGGCAGCACTTCTGGTGCCCGAGTGGTAGTCATTGTGATCAACTTGATGACGAGCTCCAAACTGTGTGTGGGTTGCCAACACCTTGGAGGAATGGTCATAGAGCCCCCATGCATAAGGAAGTTGAAAGCATGAGGAGGGAGGTGAACAAGGGATGCAAGAGGGAGAGAGCGGGAGGCAGAAGTCGGCATCTTCTCTAGCACAATAAGAGGGAGCGACTCACAAACCGATTGGGCCATAATGGACCATGAGCGGGTGCAAATCGAGCTACATAAAATAGAAAGGCAAGACTTAAGATGAGCTATTGTTGGAGACAATAGATAGCCCAAGGAAAGGGTGATGATTGAGAAAAAGGTCATGAGCAAAGCCTGCAAAAAGGATGCTCAAGTATCTAACTAAGGAACTTGCACACCTATAACTAGATAGAAAAAAAGGTATTAGAACTTGAGTTGAGAAGGGTGCAAGGGTTTTGTTATAGTAGCATGAATGGCACATATGCAGACGAATGCTCTAGTATGTTCTCTCTTACAATCTATGTATGCCCTAAATAGGCTGTCTACTCTAGATTCTCTCATAAGTAATGGGTCTCCGATCTAGATTGCAAATAATGGTCCTCGTTTGAAATCCTTTCCAAAACTGAGGCGATGAACAAGTGATGTATTGGAGGCCTTGACCTTGCCAAAGCATAGACAGTACCTTCTACTAACATCAATGTGACCCCTAAAAAGGGGATAGGTCGGTAACTCGCCCAATGCCAAAGCTAAGGGACATGAAAACCAACACAATCCTTCACAAATTGAATGGAAGGACTTAGGAGAGGAGAAAATGTATGCCCTATATGATCAAGCATGCAAAGATACTTGGTGTCTTCTAATTGCAATTTTTAGATTCAATCGAAGGAGAAGATCAAACATGCCTCTAGCCTTTTATCCTGGGGACATGGCAAGTGTGGAAATGACGGAAAGAAACACCCATGCATGATATACAATCAACACCTATCATTCAAAAGACATTATGTGCATGTGTTGTGCTAACATAATAAAGGTAAAAGAGAAAATCATCCAACACATCAAAAGGCATGGGCATAACATATGCATGTGTTGTGACGTGCTGTATGTGTGAAAAATGAAAACATCCACCATGAAAAAGGAATGAATTATGGCATCAATCAAGATATTAAATTATGGATAAATGCTAATAAAGGAAAGGAGCAAGTATATACATGCCAAGATAAAGAGAATTACATAAGTCGCATAAGTAATGAAAACAAAAGACGAGAGTTAGAGTTTGAATCCCCAGTGGAGTCACCAATTCCTATGACCATGTAGTAGAGGGAAACCCAAGGGTGCACAAGACAAAACCACACGTACCAAAAAGCCATGGAAAGGGCTTTGTATCTGAGGAGAATCTCAACTCAAAAACACCAAGTGAAAGTGAATGAAAAGGATAAAGAAGGAGTTACCACCTAGTATACTTAAAACAGGAAACAAGGAAAACTACATGCAAATAATGAATAAACAAACAAAGTACAAGACTCAAATGCCAATGAACGGAGCACACAAGGTCCTCGTAGGCAGAGAAATGGTAAGAACTGTTATGCATGACGAAGGTTTTAGATAATCCTGTACACATGACAATGTCGGTCTCTCTGTTTCAACCACTCGTGTGTGTGGCGAAAGGAATGAGCAAGAATAGCGAAGGTGGATGCCAAATGACTATGAAATGCCAAGCAAACGTGTGTAAATATGCAAAGAGAAATCCAATCACTGAAAGCCAAGGTTAATGTAAACAGTTAGCATTGGTCGTGCTCCACTGTGACTACAGGAGACAAGCCAAGGGTTGCATTGGGAATTCACGTGAGTTATCAGTGCTAGATACCGAGGCAATGGACCCACATCCACCCAACATGCCCAATAACTCTGTTCTAGCTCCAACAATTGTTGGTCATCACACATGCTAACAAATTTCAAAACCAAGCTTAGGGAAGAGAACAAGGCAATAAAACAGAGAAAAACAGTCATGAATAAGCATAATGGACAACGGAGTCAAATCAAACTAAATGCAAATCAAATTGCTTGACAACCTTTATCATAGCATGCATGGGTCTTGCCTCCATGCTTCTCATAAATGATTGGACTAGGGGTGTCCCAAGGCATAGACGATTCTAGGCATGCTTTGAGGGTGATGGGGAAGAAGGAAAACAAAGACAAACGACCATTGATGCATGGTAGCAAACAACCAATAAGTTGGAAAATAGGTGAACCCATGAGTTGCCATGAATCAAGCTGAAAGAATCCAATCAAAAACAATTGGGAAACAAAACAAAAACTGGTCCTAGGGAGAATAGAGGCATTGCTAAGTGGGAGGGCTTACCTTGCTCGTAGACCTCCAATTGTTTCCCCTTTAACGCTTACAGTGGTGCTTTATGCTAGGAGTCCTTTGAGATGCAATGTCTTTGTCTCAAGCAGCGATGGAGGTGGTACATGGAGGTGGAGTGGGAGAATTGCAATAGAGGAGGGATGAAACGATGCCTCTCTCTCATGCTGATAGAAATCTCTCTCTACTCTCTCTCTCTCTCTCACAGAATGCAAGCTAGATGGAGGAGAAAGGGAAGTTGCTCGAAAGGGAAAGCTCAAACTAGAAGACCAAGTCTTAGATTGCAGGTGTTGGAGCTTAGGTTGCTGATCCCCCACCATGGACGATGGTGGGGATGTTTTATAAGTGTCGTTGTTATGCAATGGTCGTTGGATTGGCTTGGGTGAGAGATAAAGGGCTGGGATTTGGTTTTAGAGGATGGGATTGGGTTTTGTATGCATGAAAAGGGGTATAATGGTCCAAACATATTGAGCAACAACTTTAGATCTATAAGAGCCAATGATTGGCCTCAAAATTCACATCCATAAGTGATTGGTCTGGTTTGCCTTTCTACAGTAGAAACTAGGCCAAGCTACCGCACTAGATAACCACGCTAATAGTCCATGCTGGCTAGCCACATGGGAAATCCATGCCCTATAGACACACCTGAGCCATTAGGGTTATTGATCTTTGGCTTGAGCTTTATTGTTTGGGCCAAGGAGTGTCTTGGTTGTTTAATGGGGGTGGTTTCTAAGGTAAGTGTGTGATGTGTCGCTATTGGATAGGATACTTCCAAAGGAGTCCATCGATGTCTTACCGCAAAACTGAGGTGTTTACTCTACAACAATCAAAGAAGCTACTATGCTAATAAATGTTTTGAAAGAAACACTAAAAGAAAATTCAATGAATTATTGCTAGAATTAAAAGAGTTTGACCTAAATAAATCAATGGATAATCAATGAATTATTCTTCCTCTTCTTCTTATATAAATAAATTTAAATGGATAGTTGCTACCCTTTAAATAAATCCTTTAAGTCTCAAATGATCATTAGGTCTCACTTAATCAAAATTAACACATTCCTCAATCAATCATACATCCAAAAAGACACCACATAAGATACTATTCACCTGACAAACCTCCACAAGCTAGTCCCAGAACGACTGAGTGATTGCAACCAAGTTGCTGGCAAATGAATGAATAACCACAAATAGGTCACTATTGAATGACCGAGTGACCACATGCAAGTCATTGCCAAACAACCAAGTGACCACATGCAAGTAGCTGTTGAATGACTAAGTGATCACATACAAGTCACTACTAAACAACTGAGCAACCACACGCAAGTCACTACCAAATGACCAAGCAACCACACACAAGTCACTACCAAACAATCAAGCTACCACACACAAGTAACTGATGAATGATCGAGTGACTACAAGCAAGATTCAGACACACAACTTAAATGCACCAACCAAACACACCACGTTGACACATAAGCAAAACATGAGAGAGATGCACAACCTTAAGGTCACAAATGTTACATATGAGGGCCAATATGCATTCGCCAGCCCTTTCTTCATTGGTCCAGTTGTGCTTGCAATCAACGTTTGGACAACTTGTCTCTCAAGGATTGTTAGACAAAATCTAGTTGCTTTATCCTGCCATTTGTTAGCAAAAGTAACCTAGACTTTGTTGAGCCTCATCATCTCCTTCCCTATATCATGAAAGGTGGGATTTGGGTCTATTTTATACTGAAATTTGGTCAATAAGCTTTTTTAAAATTCAATCAAAGCTGCTTAGGTCGTCTTTAGACGAAGTCATGATCTAGTCCATTGGCTTGCCCTCCATTGAGTAGAAAAACAAGTGAATGAAGAGTCGCAAGTCGTGGAAATATGGTGCCAACTCTATCTAGAACCTCAAGATGTGACTATGTGGATTTGTAGTTGTATCAAATTTGGGTGTCTTTGGGTACTTAAACCCCAAGGTAATTGGATTAGAGGGAATTTGTTCATGGCGAATGATGGAGAAACCTGAGTATAAATCCCTAATGTAGTAAGCATCTTTCTCATCTCAGCCAAATTGGATACACCCATTAGAGAAGCTTAAGTATTGTAGTTGGAAGCCTGATTATTGATGGGTTGTTGGCTTCTGTTATAACCTACCAAAGGTTGGATCTGAATATACAGTTCTTGTTGATGTAGAGGCGGAGTATGATAATGATTTTGTTGTTCTTGATGCAATGGTGGTGATGGTGCTTGACATTGTGCTTGATTTATTTGATTAACTACTGGAGGAGCATGAAGCTATTGTTGTTCCTGTTGCTCAAAGAATAAAGGGTTGACCCTTATTCTTTCTCTATAGCCACCAATAAAGGGGTTACTTTGCCCGTAATACTCAACATCTGGCAATACATTTCATAACTGTCCTTGGTATTGTCCATCAAGGATGTGGAGTACAGCGGGCCTTCTTTGCCTATCATATGGGAGGTATTTCCCTTGATGAGAATTGTCATTCTAAGATGGTTGTTGTTGTGCGCTAGGAGCCACTTGGTTGGTCAAATGATCCATTAACTTCATTGTTCAAAAAAGGGCACATAGTTTGGCATTAGATCGAGTCAAGATCCAATTCATCTTTAGTGATATGGTGGTAGATTCTCATAATCTGCTCCATTAACATAAGACACAAAGAAAACTACATTTAACATTGACGTTCTACTGCTAGGCTAGTCCAACTATTGATGTTGTTGGATGCTATCACAACTACACCTAACGTAAGATGCTGAGGAGGAATGCGTCCTACAATAATCTTCTACTCTATGCTAGACACTGATGATGATGCATGTGACCATGTCAGTGGAACCCTACATGGCTCTCCTTACAATGCGTGGAAGCACACGAGGAGTCCCGATATGGTCACGGCGAAGATGGTGAATCTGGAGAAGAAGACTAGACTCGGAAACACCAAGGAAAGATAAGAAAAGATAAGGAAAGGAGTCGCCAGTAGTCTTTTAATGGAAAGACACGGAAAACCAAACACAAAAGAAAACCAAGAAGAAAACAAGATGAAGAAAACATGTATGCTTCGTGCCTAATGGATGAAATGCATAAATCAATGAAGACCAGAGAAAGGGTAAGGATTCTTATTACACATGAGGAAGGGGTTAGGCACCCCTATGTGCCTGAAGAACTCGGTCTTTCTAGGTTCCCTACTTGCTAAATGGTCTATTGTGTGTATGTTTGCCTATTCTGAATGCACATGCTAAAGATGTTTGGAAAACATGCCAAATCAAAGAGAAGAAATGAATAAAAAGAAAAATGTCAATCCGAGGGACAAATGTAGGCATTGAGAATGCCGCTTTACTGTACGCCCGTCGGTGATGAGGAAAATCATGAAAATCGAGAATACTTGGAAAGCATCACGCAAATCAGCAGAAACTCGAAGAAATCTGAGAAAATCAAATTAGGGAAAATAATCCTCTTTCGGGACAATGTCGGCATTGAAGCCTATTAATGTACGCCCTTGGGCGATGGAAAGCCAAATCAAGTCAAAATCACGAAAGTAGGAAGAAATCCATGAACAATAGGAAAACCAAGTGTGAACTGAGTTAGAAAAGAGTGTACGATGCAAGGAAGAAGGCACGAGAAAATATGCATGAAAAAGTGCAACAAAATGTACAAAATGCATGTGTGAGTGTACAAATGTAAATTCCAGGGGCTTTTGTACAAAATTCCCAAATTTTGAGTGAAAACTAAAATTCTGAGGCAAAATCATCAAAACATACATAGGAAATCCCATTTTATGTAATTTTGAAGGAATCTAGGGTTAAATGTGCAAAACTATGCATTTTTGGTCAAATTAAAGATTCCTAGGGGTCAAAATGCAATTTTGCCATTAAAACATGTATTTAATGCAATTATGTAGAAATTCAGGGTTAAATGTGCAAGAAAAAGAGTTCATGTTTGAAAACATAAATTTGTAGGGATTGACATGCAAATTTACACTAGAAAACATGTATTCAATGTGAAATCAGAAAAATTCAGGGGCTAAAATGCAATTCAGGTCACATTTGGGCAAATATTTGAATTCTCAGGGTTTAACATGCAATTTAAACAGAGAAATATGCATTAAAGAACTATTCCAATAAAGCTAAGGGTTTTTAATGCAAAATGCTGGATTTAAAATGTAAGAAAAGTAAATCAAGGGGTTTTGTCTACCTTTTAAGCCTAGAAAACATTTTTAAGAACTTACAAGGATTCCTATGCAATTCTTCAAAGAAAATATTATTAAAATGATTCGAAAATATATGCAGGGACCTAAAAGAAAGAAAATGACCTATATGTAAGAAAACAAGGACCTAACTGCAAAGAAAAGAAAAGAACTGAAGTTCTTTAAAAGAAAAAAAACTATTTTAAATTTTTTTAAAAGGAAAAGGAATTGACGGCCGCTGGCGACGGAACTCCGCCGTCGACGACCGCCGAGGATGCCATTTCGGGGCATCCCGATGTCCAATCAGGCATCAGGTCCTACTAGGAGCAAGAGGAGAAAGTGGGGAGAAGATCCAACGGTCTGGATCTGAGGCTCGACAGTCGGAAGAGGCTGCCCGTCTCCCTCTCCGTCATGGCAGCTCTGGTGACGGCGCTGGAGAAGAAGGAGGCTCTAGGGGGCGACAACGCTGTGACCATGCCAGTGGAACCCTTGCACGGCTCTCCTCTTACTAGGTGCATGGAAACACATGAGGAGACCCAATATGGTCACGACGAAGATGGTGAATCCTGAGAAGAAGACTGAACTCGAAGACACCAAAGGAAGATAAAAAGGATAAGGAAAGGAGTCGTCACCAAGTCTTTTAATGGAAAGACGAGGAAAACCAAAAAACACAAGAAAACTAGGAAGCAAATAAGATGCAGAAGGCTTGTGTGTGCTCCATGCCTAATGGATAATGCACAAATGAATGCATGCCAGAGAAAGGGTAAGGATTCTGGTTACGCATGGGGAAGGGGTTAGGTACCCCCATGTGCCCGAGAAAACTCAATCTTTCTAGGTTTCCTACTTGTCAAGGGTCTATTAAATGTGTGCTTGCTTATTCTAAATGCTCATGCTAAATGTGATTGAAAACATGCCCAATCCAAGAGAATAAATGAAATAAATAGAAAAAGTTAATCCGGGAGTTAAATGTAGGCATTAAGAATGCTACTTTACTATACGCCTTTGGGCGATGGAAAATCGAGAAAGTCTCGGAAAGCGTCTCGCAAATTAGCGGAAATTTGGATAAATCCGAGAAAATCAAGAATGGGAAAATAATCCTCATTTCGGGAAAAGGTCGGCTTTGTCAAGCCTTTTATTGTACGCCCTAAGGCGATGGAAAGCCAAAACAAGTCTAAAGGTGAAATCCGAGAAGCGACAAGAAAACCAAGCTAGAAACAAGCTAAGAATGCATGTGCAAAAGCAAGGAAGCAAAAGCAAGAAAAGGTGCTACAAAAAGTGCAAAATACATGTATGAATGTAATAATGAAAATTCCAAGGGTCTTATGCAAAAAACCCAAATTCTGAATAAAACTGATGTTCTGAAGCCCAAATCATCAAAAATGCATAGGAAAACACATTCTATGCAATTATGAAGAAATTCGGGGCCTAATGTGCAAAAATGTGCAATCTTAGTCAAATTGAAGTTTCCTAAGGGTCAAAATGCAATTCTGCCACTAAAACATGCATTTAATGCAATTCAGTGGAAATTCAGAGTGAAATATGCAAGAAAAATGATTCAAGAAAATTTAAGAAAGTATCAAGGGCAAAACAGTCATTTTACCCTAGAAAATAGGCATTCAGAGTGAAATCTGTGAAGTACAGGGGTTAAAATGCAAATACCCAACAAAACAATGCATTCAGAATAGTTCTAGAAGAAATCAGGGGTTAAAATGTAATTTAACCAGAAAAAAATGCTTCCAGAAGGATTTCAAAAGAATTCAGGAATTAAAATGCAATTTAACCAGCAAAATGTGCGTTCTAGAGAGTTTCAGAAGAATATAGGAGCTAAAGTGCAATTTAACCAAAGAAAATATGCATTCTAAATTATTTTAATGAAGCTCAGGGGTTTTAATGCAATTTTGACAGAAAAAATGTGCATTCAGAAAGGTTTCAAAAAAGTTTAGGGTCTTTTATACAAGAATACTAGATTAAAAAGCATGAGAAGAAACCCTAGGGGCTTTTGCAAAACTATAAAGCCTAGAAAACACTATTTTAAATGTTCAGGAGACAAAATGTAATATTTTCAGTTAAAGCTTTAATCAAACGATTTTAGAAAAATGATGAAGGACCTATATGTAAGAAAAGGACCTAGCTGTAATAAAAAAAAGGACCTAAATGCAACAGATGAATAGTTTTAGTATTAAAAGAAAATATTTTTTAAGTTTTTAAAAGAGAAAAGGAAGATCAACGGCCGCCGGCGACGGAGATCCACCGCCGACGACAGCCGGAGGTGTCAAGGGAGGCTTTCCCATGGTCTGATCTAAGATCAGACTCAACGAGAAGTGAGAAGAAAAGAAAGGGGGAAGATCCAACGGATTGGATCAATGGCTCAACAGTTGGAGTAGGCCTCCCACCCCCTCTCGCCGTCGGGCCCTTCGGCGACGGCACCGGAGAAGGAGGACACTGGAGGTAGTGGCGTGGCGCTCCTGAGGTCCAGGGAGCTCGGGGAAGTGATGACGATGAGTTCCCCCCCCCCTCCTCAGCGAAATTGGTTGCTTGAGCTGGTCCCCCGATGAACCTCGACAGCATTCCGACGACAGCGGTTGCAGAGGAGGTCTGGTGCTTGATCCACGATGTTGGTGACTCTGGAAGCTCAAGGGCACGTCGTGGAACATTCTTGGGGCCTTGGAGAAGCGCGGCGATGCTAGAGGCGTGCGATCAGAGATGGTTCGCAGTCTTCTTCTCCGACAATGGCGGGGTGCAGCGTCTCTGGTGACCTTCGGGTGGAGCCTTCTAGGAGCGACGAAGCGGCGCGCCAGGGAGCGGAATAGCTAGACGAAGACTAGGGGAGGAAGATAGGATGCTCGGAAGCTAGGGCCGTACCCTAGACCAGCCCCCCCCCCCCACCTACATCGCTGGAAAACGGCGACGGCGAGGTCTAGGGAGCAATTCTAACCTCTGGATTGATCGGAATTGATCCAGAAAGAGAGAGGGGACTCTAGGAAGCTATATTCAAAACTAAATGGGGTTGGAGGAGAGCGTACCTGGCCTGATGATGCATGTCCCCCTCCGTAGCTCGCCGGAGCATCTAAATTCTCCTCCTTTCCTCTCCACGAGCTCCTTTTTCTCTCTGGAACTCTTTCACACTCTAAATTCTCTATCTCTCTCTCGCCAAAAGTCCCCAAAACTTTGCCTCTACCCCTCCTTTTATAGGTGGAAAAATACTAGAGACCCAACCCATTAACTGATCCTAACAGACCTAACAACCCACTAGCTAGCTAACTAACTCCCTAACTAACCAACAAACCAACAGAAACCTGAACTGCTGTCTCCTTGCTTGTCGACAAAGATCAACGGCAGCCTGTTCATCTGGCGGCTGGCCCACTGGCTCTGGCTACTCTGGCTCGCGGTGGCTTGTGCTGGAGGAGCGTGGCCCAGTGGTTGGTGAGTCTAGTAGGAGAAATCGGTTGCTGGAATGGCTTAGTGGCTGATTTTGTGAGAAAAATGGGTGTTGGGTTGTGGAGTTATGATTTTGGTGAAAAAATCAATGAATGAAGAACAAAATTGAAAATAAAGAGGAGAAGATGGGGTGTTGGGTTGGAAGAGAAATAGAAGAAAGTGGGCTAAGTTGTTGTGGGCCTTTGTGGGCCCAAAGTAGGCTAAATTGGGCCAAAGTAGGCTTTCATTGGCCTTAAGAAATTAAATGGGTTTTCAAGGGTTCAGTTGTGATTAAAGGCCAGACAGGTGCACCTGTGAGGTGCGCCTGTTTGGTGCGCCAGATAGGTGCGCTTGTCTAGTGGGCTGATAGGTGCGCCAGCGAGGTGCACCTGTATGGCCTAGAATCATGGCCCAGATCATTTACTGTTGGGTTTGGCATTCTTTGGCTTTGGGATCATTTATGATTAAAGGCCTAGCTACCACAATTCCAGCCTGCATACCTGCAAAATCAGGGTGTCTACAGGCACAGTGGTCCAGGGATTTTGGAGGCACGGGAGAGCGACGAGGATGAGTTTCCCCCCTTCATCAGCAAGAACGGTGGCTCAAGCTGGTTCCCCGATCAAGCTTCGATCGCGTTCTAGGGACGATGTTTGCAGGGGAGATCAGGGGCCTGATTCGCGTTGTTGGAGGCTTTGGAAGCTTGGGGGTGCATCGGGGAACGTTTCTGGAAGCTTGGAGAGGCGTGGCAAAGCTGGATGCACCCGGTCGTGTAACATTATTCACCATCTTCCCAAGCGACGACGGGATGTCACGATTCCGGTGAGCTTCCACTAGTGTCAGCGACTGAAGCGGAGTTTTGACTGGTGGAGAAGCAAGAGGAGGTCTGTTGGAGGAAGATCAAGCACCTTGGGGCACGAATCAAGCTTTGGATTCATGCCCCCACCTAGGTCGTCGAAAAATAGCTCCGACAATATCTGGAAACTCGATTCCGACCAGAGAAAGCCTCTGGCTCTATTGGAATCACCTTGGGGAGGAAGGAGGGAGTCCAGAGAAGCAAAAATGTACAGAAATGGAGGCTTAAGAGGCACCTACCTAAGCTAGCAATGAGTTTGGTCGTCGGAGCTCGCCGGAGGCCACCGGAGCTTGCCAGAGATGGCTGAAATCTCAGATTTTCTCCTCCACGAGCTTCCTATTTGCTCTTGGATCACTCTGGTTGCTCTGGTTGGGAAGGAAAAGCTTGGGGGGCTCTCCTCTCAAATTTTCCAACAACCCTTTCTCACTTGCAAATGGGGGTTATTTATAGACTTACTGTAGACACCTTAATTTTCTGATTTTGTAGGATGGAGATGTGGTGGCTGAGCTCTAACCCTCATTAGGCCCATTTAATTCATGGAAGCTCACTTGAGGCCCACTTAAGCCCTCTTGGGCCCACAAGACCTATTTAGGCCTATTTGAGGTTCATTTAGCCCATTTAGGCCCTTTTAGCCCATTTGGGCCCATTTAGGCCCATTATGGGCCCATGGGGCCCCACAAGGTCCACATGGGCCCATTAAGCCCAAATTGAGCCCAAAGCCCATAACGGTCTATCTTAAACAATTTATCTCTTTCTCTTCAACCCAACATTTTATTTCATCCATACCATATCCATTAAATCATTCTTCATTTAATCTTTTTTTACCAAAAATCAAACAAACCACCTCACTGAACCCATTGCTTTTCTTCACCAATCTCTCACGAATCAGCCACTGAGCTCATCCTCTAGCACATCTCACCGTTGATTCAGCAAGCCAACCAAGCATCTCCAGCCGTCGAATGGGTCGTCGGAGAGGCCTGGATTGCTGTCGAACACTGTCGACGAGCAGGGGACAAGGGGAAGCAACGAGGGCACAGCCGTTAGCATGCGGTTAGTCTGTTTTTGCTTTTTTGGAGTTGGTTTAGTAGAGTTAGAGGGTCGTTATTTGATTCTATTACATGTTTGGTCCCTTGTCGATTTTGGTTGGGTTTCTGTTTGCCTATAAAAGGAGGAGAGGAGCCAGGCTTTGAAAAAGGTCCACACCCCTTGAGCACACGAGAGAACTGAGAATTGAGAGTGAGAAGGAGAGGAGCAGTGCGAGAGCTGTCGCAGAGGAGGAAGGAAGGCGTTTCCAGAGCTCCGACGATGCAACTACTGCCAGGTACACATTGATTCTCTCTTAATTGTTTGAATTCTGATCTTCTAGTCCTCCTCCTCTCTTCCTGGAGTGCTTCCAAGGGATCCAGAGTGAACCCTTCGCTAGCGGAGCTCCGCCCTGCCTCGCCGTCGCCACACTCCGGCGACAGAGGTGGGGGGGCAATCCAGAGAGCCTCTTGGATCCCCAAGTCCTCTCTCCTCCTACTCTGGCCTCTCCAGTGCTTCTCCTCCACTCGCATTGCCGTTCTGCCGCTCCCAGCAGCCCGCACAACGCCCGCTGGAATGTCGCTCTGATCTTGCCATTGCCAGAGAAGACGACGGGATCCAAAGTCGTCGCGCCAGCCTTCAGCCCCACGCATGCCTCCGATACTCCAGGATCACTCCACCACCTCCCGCGATCACCCCGAAGCCACTAGGATCGCGCCAGGGGCCTTGGATCACTCCAGCAGTGTCGCTTGCCGGAGGAGACCACGGCGGCGATGGGCGGACCACATCCTCGCTCCAGCAGCCTCCGCACCGCTCCAGAGTAAGCCCCGAAGCATCCCGCGGCCACCAGAAGCCTTGGACTGCCGCTCTTTAGCCTTTGGAGGTCCTTTTCTTCCCTGGTGCCGTCGCCGGAGCACCTCGACGGTGAGGTAGGTGGGAGGCCCGTTCCCACCATTGATTCTGGGATCCACTCCGTTGGATCGTCTCCTCTCACCTCCTTCTTGCTTCCCTTGAGATCTGATCTCAAATCAGACCACGAGAAGGCCTTCTTTGCCCCTTCCAGCGGTCGTCGGCGGCGAGCTCTGTCGCCGGTGACCGCCGTTTCTTTTTTTTCATTTTAAAAAGCAATTTAAAACATTTTATTTGGATAAATACAGAAACATTGTTTTTCTTTCATTTCAGTCCTTCTGGAAATACTTTTAGGTCCTTTTATTACATATAGGTCCTTCAGTCATTTTTCTTAAATATTTCGAATAAAGTTTTAACTGAAACTATTACATGTTTTACCCTGAACATTTAAAATAATGTTTTCTGAGTTTAAAACTTTAATAAAATCCCTCCAGAGTTTTTTAAATGTATTTTGTTTTAGGCAAATTGCATAGAAGACCCTTGATTTCCTTTGAACCTTTCTGACAGTTCATTTTTTCTATAGAAATTGCATATTGTAGACACCCCAATTTTCTGATTTTTTTTATGAGGATGTGGTGACTGTGCTCGCTTTGGTGCCCCTACTTCTATTTTGAGTTCCACTCCGTAGGAGTGGAATCAAAGCAAGCTGTATTGTCTTATTCCTTCCCTCCTCTGGGCTGGTAGCCCGAACTAGCTGGATGACTTCCATGACCAGTCACTTCTTGGTTGGCAAGCACCGTGGGTCTTGTCCAGTGTTTTTCTTGACAAGTGCGATAATCGGTCATGTCTCTTAGGAGTTGATTGGTCATCAGCTTGTCAATTCTTAATCTTTTGTGTTTGTTCCTCCGTTTGGCCTCAGTTGTGGCAACAAGATCTCTCGCGCGGACCTCTGGTACGTTTTCTGGCTAGTAGCTGATTGTCTGTGGATTATTCTTGTTTGTGGTTTCACGAGGGGTGTCTTTGTCAACCCTGAGCATCGGTCTCTGTTCTACTCGACCTATGGCTTCGCTCAGGGAGGGGCATCTGTAGACACCCCAATTTTCTGATTTTACAGAATGAGGATGTGGTGGCTGAGCTTGAACCCTGACTGAGCCCGCTTGGGCCCATAAGGCCCATTTAAGCCCAATTAACTCTTTCAAGGCCCATTAAGCCCAAACTGAGCCCAAAGCCCACAGAGGCCTATAATGGCTTAGTCCACTTGTTGTTTTTGCTCTCCCAACCCAACACTCATTTATTCCTCTCTAATATCATTACTTTTCTTCTTCACTTATTAATTTTTACTCAAAAATACAAGTTATCTCTTCAAATGCAACCACACTCCATTTCTTCTCCACTGAATTCTCTCATTCAACCATGGAATTCACTCCTCCCCACTGATTTCTCACAAACTAGAGCTCACACCTCCTTGCTAAGCCCATCATCAACTCGAGCTCCACTGGATCATCATCTTCCAAGTAGCCAGCCATTGGATGAGCCATCGCCGGGGGGGCGCACAGGATCGCCGTTGGTTACTGTCGATGATCAAGGAGGCAGCTAAGGAACATTAGTTACTGATTTGTTAGGTCTGTTAGAGAATTGGTCGTGCAGTTAGCAGGTTAGTTAGCATTCTGTTAGGAAGTTAGTGATGGGTTACGGGTTTGAGTGTTGGGTTCAGGTTTCTTCTCGCCTATATAAGGAGGGGCAGAGGCAGCGATTCAGAGGTTTTTCTCTTCCCATGACGAGAGGGAGAGAATTCTGAGCGGAGAGTGAGAGCTAAGGAGTGGAGAGTGAGAAGTAGAGGAGCAGAGAGCCAGTGTCGTTCCTAGAGCTCCGACGGCACGTTTCCAACTAGGTACACATCCTCGATCACTCTAATCATCTGAATTATAGATTTCTAGGCCCTCCTTCTCTTCCCGGAGCGTTTCCAAGGGATCCAGAGTGATCCCTTGGCTAACAGAGCTCCATCATGCCCCACCGTCGCCACACTCCTGCGACAGAGGTGGGGGGGCAATCCAGGACGTTTCTTGGACCCCTGAGTCTTCCCTCATCCTCCTCTGGTCTTCCCGGAGCTCGCCATGCCCCGCCGTTGCCGTTCCACTGCCTCCCTGAGCCCTGTGCTAGATCGCTAGAAAGGAGTGCCCAGGACGCCGTCGTCGGAGAAGACGACCACCTCAGAGGTGGTCCGCGCGCCTCCAGCATCCCCATGCCTCTCCAAGCTATTGCAAATGTTCTACGTTGTGCCCCGAGCACTCCGGAGCCTCCAGAACCAGTCCTCAGACTCTCAATCACTGCAAGGGCGTCAACGCTTGCCGTCAAGGGCGTCAACGCTTGCCGGAGCCCGCCGCCGCTTCACCAGCCTCCATTTCACTCAGGAGGAAGCAAGAGAGTTCCCCTTGGCCTCTAGAGTCACCGCGCCGCCGTTCAAGGTCTTCCAGTAGCTCCTCTTGCCCGACGCCCTCGTCGGAGTTCTCCGCCGACGAGGGAGGTGGGTGGACCACCTCAACCGTCGACCTTCAGATCCACGTCGTTGGATCTGATGTTCTCCTTCTCCTCTTGCCTCCTGCATGGTCTGATCTGAGATCAGGCCATGGGAAGCCTTAGATAACATTTATTTTGAATAAACCTTTGAAACTTAGTTTTCATTTCAGGTAGGTCCTTTTTTCATTGCTATTAGATCCTTTTATTACATCCAGGTCCTTCCTTCATTTTTCTTTAATGTTTTGAATAAAGTTTTAACTAAAAATATTACATGTTTTACCCTGAACATTTGAAGTAATGTTTTCTGAGTTTAAAACTTTAATAAAAGCCCCTAGAGTCTTTGAAACATATTTTCTTTTAGACACATTGCTAAAAGACCTTGCACTTTCTTAGAAAACTTTCAGAAGGTTTATTTTGCTGTGAAAATTGCATAAAACCCCTGAGCATGTTTTAAAACTTTCCTGAAGCCTGTTTTCTTGGGTAAATTGCATTTTAAACCTCGTATTCTACTAGAACTCTTCTGAATGCTTTATTTCTCAGTTAAAATTACATTTTGGTCCCTGTTTTCTTTAGAATGTTTCATGAATGCTTTGTTTTCTGGGCTTTTTGTAGTTTAGCCCTTATGCTTTATCATAATTACTTTGATTTGCTTTTTTCATGCGTAAAATGACTTTTTTGCCCCTAAAACATTCTGGAATCGTTTTGAATCTTTTTTCTGGCATTTTTACCCTGATTTTCTACAAAATTGATTTGCATGCATGCATTAGTAGGTAAATTGCATTTTAGCCCCTAGAGAACTTCATTTTGACTAAGGATGCACATTTGACTCTAGAATTCTTCATACATGCATGGATGTGTTTTCCTATGTATTTTCGCTGATTTAGGCTTTTGAATGTCAGTTTTCCTCGGATTTGGGCTTTTTGCACAAAACCCCCTAGACTTCTTCAGATTTGCACTCACACTTGCATTTTGCATACTTTT
>JAMKQA010025791.1:0-42027 GCA_024699735.1 Posidonia australis
TGTATGGATTAGCATAGAGATTATTTTGCATGGAGAGCAAGCATGTTTATCATAAAGCTTTATGAAAACATGGAATAAATCAGTCCATATGTAAGGTTCCAAGCATGATTTATCATGATTCTGAAATGAGATTCAAAGGATAAAGAGGAGGTAGAAAGCCTACCTCTCAAGATGTTCCTTCTTGAAATATCAAAAATAAAGAGATCCTTATTGCTTTGGAGGGACCAAGGAGGCTTTAGGACGCAAAGGAGTGCTCCAGAGAACGAAAATAAGCTACTAGAAAGAAGGAGAAACTCGTGCAGGAAGCTAGCTCAGAACAGAATGGTTGAATTCAGGATTTTCTAACCTCTTCTAATGGTTGCCTATGGGTGTCCTTATATAGGATTTTCTCATGGGTAACTCATGGGAATGGGGAGAGCATCGCAGACGAAAAGCCTGGATGATTCCATGGCATATTCGTTGCTTGAGGTAACAGCCATGGGAGGTGGAAAGCCAGCAACCCGCAACCTGCGAAGTGGTGTGCGCCTGGGATGTGCGTCGTGTATGTGCGCCTGCTAGGTTTGCTAGATAAATGTGCTAGCTAGGTGTGCTAGCTAAGTGTGCTAGGGAAGTGTGCTAGCTAGGTGTGCTAGGTAAGTGTGCTAGCTAGGTGCTCTCCCCTACTAGTCTGGTTTTCTAATTGGGCTACGGGCTTGCTATGGGTTTGGGTTGGTTCAAGGGTCAGCTCCATCCAAAGCAACATCTAGAGTCTTATCAATGAGTCACCTCAAAATCTGGGTGTCTACACCAACACCTTACTAACCTCCTCTGTGCGTCTCTGTCGCCGTCAAGCACCAGTAGCCTAGGAGAATCATCATGAGCCACTTGTTAGAGGACAACCAACCCACGTACATAAGTAACCTTTCCGTCCTGTCATGTGTGGCTATGCTTATTCTTCCTTTGCATTCTAGTGGCTTTATCATTGTTTGAACAGCATGCTTCATGGTTTAGTGTTTGTTCGATTTACACATGTTTACAAACATGCATACGCATCATTTCTACCACCTATGATGAGTCATGTAGCACTTGAGCTTTGCCGACGACCTGAGCATTTGGTGAGCCCACTCTAGTCTCCCTCCTTCCCCCTTCACACCACTGAGCACAGCTATGAAAATACTTGGCGTTCACGACCAGTATCACGATTGATCAAACACGTGGATTCTGACGACGTTTGGTGAGGTCGAGAAGGAGCATCCCACTACACCTACATCCATTTGCATCTCATCTCTAGCTTCCCTCATCTCCTAGAAACACCGATGAGCCTCCACGGTGCCTGTAGTCCATGTCTCCGGCCATGGGTCATTAGACAACCCATTCGTCGACAGTGGAGGTGGGGAGATCAATGGAAGCACTTTTAATCTAGATTTCTTGCATCATCTTGCTCTTCACATTCCCCTCATGCTTCCCAGGCCGTTGGTTGCCCGGTTTGATCGCTGGAATTCACCATTTCCAGCGACCAAGCTTACTATCTGAAATAGAACATCTGGGACACACCCCGATAGCACACCAAATTAGAGCACCAACCTAGAGTACCGAATTGGCACACAAAGTTGGCGCACCAATGTGGAGCACTATCCTAGTGCACCATGCTAGTGCTCCTGCCTTGTTTCGGACTGTAGGTAGTGGCATTACTCCTTCTTTTGCATGTCTTCCTCAAGTAGTTTCAGCCATGGCATTCTTGACTTTTCATCATGCATATCTAGACTTCACTTTGGCACATCAATTAGCATAATATAAGCATGCATTAGCATCTTATTTGCATACATTTAGGGTAATGATTTATACTATATTGCATTCTATTGACCAGGCGTGTTAGCCTTATGTATATCCCTAGTGGATCATACCAATGCCATCCCTAATGCATGGGTGCCTTGGTCTAGAATCGATGTAGCATTGCTGAGCATTAGTTAGCATATCATTCCATCTTGTACATCTCATCTGCATTGACATATAATCAAGCCTTAGCCACCTCTCTGGCTCATAGCGACCTTTGTGTCTCATTCCTTAGGCATAGAGCATTGCATTGCATTTGCATTGTTTCTCCACATTCTATTTTTCTCATCTTCCTGTCAAATAGACTAGGTGGAAACTCCCATTTTCTTTTTTTGCATCCTTCAGCTTTCGCCATGACTTTGCTTGGCTTCGTGCATTCAGCCTTTTGTGCTTCCTATGCACGAAGTAGTCGCTAGCTTGGTTACAGAAAATACAAAAGATTTATCTTGGGTCCAAAAATGGAAACTTTGGTTGAAATGGCAGGAGACAGAATTGGGGACGTTAAATGCTTGGGATTCAGTGTATAACATTAAACACTTGAAATCATGCGTATAACGTTAAACACTGAGAAATTCTGCGTTTAACGTTGTATGCTAGATATGATGCGTTCAACATTCTAGATTTGCACATGGGCTTATGTAGAGTATTTGGGCTGAGTAAAAGGCTTCTAAGGATGAATGAAACATGTTATGATACAATGGAACTTAATAAAGATAACAGAGTGCCAAAACAAGATATCTACACCCATCAAACTCTCTCCAGCCACATAGAGCAACTCGTCGTCACTTCCATTAGTTGAACACCTCTGTTCATCCAGATGAACACCACGCAACCTCCATCAGTCCTCCCCAAGCCTTAGCAATCGGTCGTCGAGCCTCGAACTAGAGTAGTCGCCAGGGAAGACAAGCTTCCATAGGTAACCTCCCTTTGCTGTGATCTATTCACCTCATTTTCATCCTTGCCGTTGTGTTTCCATCATACATTGTGTATGAATTACCTCTATTAGAGCCTACATCCATGCATCCATGGCTACTGACAGTGGGTTTAAATGGCGGTCATGGGCCTAATGGCCAATGTGCTTGTTTGTGACCCACTCTAGTACATCATCATCTTCCCCTTTATTCCTTAAGCCTTCCTAGATGTCCATTGGAAGCTCTTTGCTGCTTGGATTGTCGTCCAAGCTCATGGATGCCAGTGAGGTGCGACAAGGGCGATGGAAGGCTTGCATAACACACATTTGCATCCATTTAGCATATTTGCATTCCTCCTTGCTCTCTCAAGCCTCTGGTCTCATCACATTGTCTCGTCAGAGCCTCTCAATGGAATTCACAGTGAGACTCATTGGCAAACTCCAATAGACGGCGAAGTAGGTGGGTGGAACTCTATACTCAACTGTGCCCACATCCAAGCATCAAGGTACAATTCCTGAACTCTCTTATAGCTCCCTATGCATCATGCATTCATCATTCATCAACACATTTGCATTTGGAGCAAGGACAAGTCGGTTGTTCTACAAATGCTTTGGTGTATCCCAATGCTGCGGTCATCCAGTGCGTATAGGTGGTGTAGTCAGCTAACGCAGTTTGCTTGGTCTAGAGTAGACAACAGGCTGAGCTCCATTTCATCTCTTGCTTGGATTTCTCATTTGTTTCCATGCATGATCCCTCCTATTTTACTATAACCTGTATGGCTTTGTTTGTGTTGCATGGTTTTTTGTGTTTTTTAGCATCCACACTTGATTTGTTTTCCTACTTGCATTCATGCATATTTCCCTCAGTTTCTTTGTTCTCAATGCACAGTTTCTTCAATGTTTTCCAGCATACCACACACATCCATAGGGCGATAATGCTTACTACTTGGTGCTCTTTTGACCGACTCATTGGTGCCTTGGTCTAGAGCTCGTGTAATGCTACTGAGCATTAGTTTGCATGGTTTTCCACCTCATTTACATCAGCATGGCATGTAACATTCATCCATCTTAGATTTAGCAAGCATGCATAATCATTTGGCAACACACGAGTTAGTGATTAGCCAAGAAAGACCGAGTTCTTGGGCATATGGGGGTACCTAACACCTTCCCCTACGTAACAAGAGTCCTTACCCTTTCTATGGCTTGCCATGACTAATGTGTCGCATTAATTAGGCACAGAACATGCACACAGTCATTTGCATCCATTGGTACTCATTACATCATTTTCTCGTATTTTTGTGTATCTGGTTTTCCTTGTCTTTCTGGTTAAAAGGATTAGGTGGCGACTCCGTTTTCTTTTCCTTATCCTCTCTCTCCTTTTCTTTCTTGTTTTCGTGTTGAGTATCCTTCCTTGGATACATTATCTTTGTTGTGGCCTTATCGAGATTCTTCGTGCGCTCCCTCACATGGACACTCATTGGTTCTGCTAGCATCCGTTGGAGATACAAGACTTTAGCATTTGTTTTGCTTCTCTCTTGCTAGGCATTTGTCCTTCAAGGCCTTGCTTCGCTTTTGTTGTCTTGTTGCCATCTTGCTATTACATGCTTTTTACTTGTTGAGTGTTGTCTTTCACACACTTGCTCTGCCACAACACACGCACATGCCATCTCACTTGCCTTTTTGGTCTAATGGATGTTCTTTCCTTTCACAATCATGATTAACACAACACACGCACATGCCATGATCCTGACTTTGCCTGTTGTGTGCTTGCTAGTTTTCCAAGATTCAATGTTTTCTTCCCCTTTCGCACTTGCCCTCCTAGGAGACTAGAGATGTGTTTGCCTCTCCTCCTGGTTTAATCTAAAAGACACCAACACAGAAAACAAGTAATAAGGCATAACTAGTGATAAATCTACACTCTCTCCCCTACCTATTTTAATAAAACTCACAAGTAAAACACACTAAAGCATATCACATAATTGAGTATTCTAGAAACAAGCATCTTCTCCTCTCTTGTGTCCACCCACAGTCTGCGAAGGATAGTTCTAGTCACCCATTCTATGGCTTTGGTGTAGGGCATGTGGCTAGTCTATCCTCCCTTGTCCAGGGTCGTATCAATGTTAGTAAAGGTACAACTCACTGCTACTACATGAGTTGAGACTCCTAACACACCACCCATTCACTGCCTGCACTTTGGCCAGAATTTAGAATGGGAACCTTACTATCTGGCCTAAGTCAAATCTAAAACCCATGAGAGTGTTCTAAGTGGTTCATCTACTCGGGATATGCATGGTAAGAGAGTGCATTCTAGGCATTCATCTACAGCGTGTAACATTCATGCCACTCTAACAACTAGCATCCTGTCTTTGTCCAAATTCTGACCCCTGTTTGTTGTTGCCAGTCACCATAGGTGTCTTGGTGCAAAGTCCTCAGCTAGGAGCTCAAGAGTCTCTGTCGTGGGCAGCCACTTGTGGTTTTCTCCTCTTCTATTCTCAAGTTGTTTGTCACTTTCAACAATAGCTCATTTTGGAGCTCATGCACATGCCTTTCAATGCAATCGTATTCTTACTCGCTCTTAGTTAGCTATGGCCCAGCAAACCAGTGAGTCTCTTATTATTGTTTTGAAGGAGGTCCCAAATTTAACCTCACCTTCCTCCACATTGACTTCGGCTGCCTCTCCTTCTCTCCATGCATTTCGTTTCAGGGTGCATGGAGACACTGTATCCACTTTGGATTGTTGGCAAACATTTGCCGGTCTAGAGCCAATCACCGAGTCTACCCTGGTGATCACACTCCTTTCCTTGGACCCTCCTGTTTCAAGGGTCCACGTGGCTAAAACTGTTTCGGTTGTATGGTCTATTTCTATTCCGCCTTTGCTTTCTGATTTGTCCTTTGATGGGTCTCTCGCCATAGAGGCTTAGCATCTGATAGCCCTAGCCTAGAAGCTAGAGCACACAACCCTTTCCTTTCATCTAGTTGTTTCTCCTCTTCTTTCTTTGAGGTTCTAATGTAAACCACTTCAGCATTGTAGGCTCACCCTACTACACTTCTGCCCCTACCATAGCCCCAACTCCTCACTACTTTGGTGATGGGGGCATTATCTCTTCCTCCTGCACCGTCACCACACCTTACACAGCATGCAACACCATCACCTAGTGGCCAGCCTTTTGGCACGGTTGGAGCACAATATCCCTCAAGCCCATTGCCTGGTGCCATGTCGGTGCAACAATTGTTGCTCCCACACTCTACACCTCACACAGCACAACATGCAATCTATTCATCCCCTCTACATCAGTTTCAGGCCCCAGCATGCATAACGTCACTACACTCCACACCTTTGCACAGGTATGTTGGCCTTTACGTTTTGACATCAGGAAGCATAAGGGTGGATCTAGAGGAGCGCACATGCGTGACCCATACAACATACACAGTGCTTGTCTCTGCTGCACCTATCTCGTCAGTAGTAACTTCAAATGCCCTCCTTACAAGGATAGGTGATCTAGAAAGAGCACTTCGTCAAGTGCAAGGTAGGGACCACCAGTTCTACTAATTTTGAGACCTCTACTACTTTCCAGAGGCGATACTCCCTTCGAACTTCTACCTCCCAAAATTCGAGAAATACAACTATAGCGACTACCCACTATCCCATCTGAAAGCGTACTACGGAGACCCCACGTAGCTTCATGACAACGAGAGGCTTCTCATCCACTTGTTTCAAAAAAGTATGATGAGGCCAACTCTCAAGTTGTTTACATCTCTTGATATGGCAACTATTAAGACTTGGAACGACCATAGCCAGGCGTTCCTGAAATAGTACTCTTTCAACCTCAACTTGATCCCCATGCGTAAGGTTCTTGTCACAATTCAGTAGATGCCCCACCAGCCATTAGAGGAGTATGTCAGTCGCTAGCGCACACTTGCTTCCCAAGTCAAGGATTAGCCCTTTGAAGAGGAGTCTATCGATATCATCATCAAAGGGGCACAACCAGCGACTGGGGCTCTACTCAATGTACAATCCATCACTACCTTTGCATCGTTGATTCGGACCAGCACTCGCATGGAAAGCTCACTACGAAGTATGAATTTTCCCACGCTCACTATAGTCACCCGGCAGGCCAACTCTGGTAGTGATAATGACAACAACAACAAGAGCAGCAACAATAGTAATGGCTCCAGCACCAGCTATACCAAGAAGCCTACCGTCGCATACATAGAACCTTCTCCTGTGCTTGCCAAGGCTATGAGCCAGCCACACCCTAATTAGCCTACATCCGCACCTAGTACTCCATGCACTACATACAAACACTCCATCATTAAGCCAATGCATCACGTCGCACCAACATAGCAAGGATAGCAACCTAAGCAGAGGTGCAGCTGTCACATTGAAAGCGACTTCACTCCACTAGGTGAGCCACTAAGCACCATCTTTCCCCAGGTTGTATCACTTCTGAGACTCCTAGATCCTTGTCTGCCACTAAATCCACTTCCACAGTGGTATGACACGAGCATGCATTGCGATTATTATAGAGCCCCATGGCACTGGACTGATAATTGCCACACTCTGCATGACGTCATTCAGACCTTGATCGATAATGGGACCATTGTCGTTAGCACATCTGATGCGGCACCTACACAAGCACCCACACATCCTGGCATAGCCAGGCTCTCCTCTTCAGAGCCTACAAGCTCTGATGATGTTGAAACTTCAGGGGTCTATCTCATCTCTCCTAGCCCTTTCCTAGGAGATCCATCTGATCTCAGTAGATTTGATCCATCCCTTGTCGTTTCCTAGCTCTATGTGGTAGCACCCTTGTGCACCATTCTTGTCCTTATTCCTCCGTAGAGGGCTGAGCCCAAGTTTGCGAGTTTGTCCCAAGCCAATTTGACCTTGTGTGTGTGAATATCCTGGACCCAAGTGAAAGACAATAGTCATAGCTACTATCAGCCCCAACAACACTAGTGATTCCAACATTTCGTCAACAATTACAGTCACAACAGTAATTCAAACAGCTTCAACCACTTTTAGTCTTGTCTCAGTTTTCGATGGCACTGCCAAATCAACCAGTGCCCTAATAGCATCATTAGTAGCATGAATAAAGCAGCCAGCAGTAGGGACCGAAGTTGTATCCTTTTACCCAATTCTCTCTGTTGTTTCTTGTTTTATCTCATCATCATCATGCATAAAAAAAAATTCAAAAATCAAAAAGTAAAAAAATCAGAAAAGTGAAAACCCAAAAAAATTGAAAAATCTAAAAAATCAAAATATTCTACGTGCCAATCATTTGCTCAATGACAAAAATTGAAAAGCTAGCCTACATCAGATCAAACTACCCTTCCTTAGCTGACACTACCCAAATGACCAAGTCACAAAGAAGCCACCATCCATCGAAGCCAGACAAAGTGTCCAAACACCGCAAGGACCCTACACCTCCAAGAGGGAGATAAAATACTAGGGTGACTGAGTGAGTGAGCTTGGAAAGAAAAAATACATCGGCATGGGCACAAAAGAAACAAGAAGGAAGAAGGCGAAGATAGAAGTCAACCCATGAGCAAGAGGTGTGTAGTGTAGCTCTACCCCCACGATATCTTGGAGAGGAGTCAGAGTAAGCACTTGGTAAATCCACACCTTCGAGGGACTAGCCCCCCACCAGCAACAAAAGCCTTTAGTCTAGACCAAGCGCCTATTACCTCCAAGCTAGGGATAGAGCGAATCTATGCATCTATAAGGGAGCAAAAAAGATCAATGAACTCAAAAGAGTAGGTGCAAGACCCTAAAGAGTTTGGCATGAAGCCCATTCCGTCGCCACCCAACACCATGCCACCACTCATCCCACGAGAGCCACCCACAACTTGTGAATCTTCGTAGGGCCAATTGAGTTGAAGGCGTCTATTTCCTCCAACAAGCATTAAGCTTTCCAACCTAACTAAGGGTAGACAAACAAACAAACAAGACAAAAGCACCGAACATGCAAAACAAACAGAGAATCATCACACCTAATCAATAAAGCATTTACACTTGCTCCAACCATGATAATCATCTCTTATCATCCATCATCATGCTTGCATGCAACAATAAAATCCATCTTCAAATCATAATCACAATTAACTACCTTGCTTGCTAGAGCCTTTCTTCTTGCATGTTGCATCGCTTTACTAAACTTCATTGAGCGCCTTCAACCACCAACACTATAGCTACTCTTTGGATAGAGCATATGCACAACAAGGGCACCTGTAGTACACAGACTACACATACTTGTAGAATCAACAACATGACAGCAATTCCCTATAGTCAATCAAGTTCCACCAACACTATCTAGGGAAGCCTTGCTATAGCACAACCTAGTGTA
This sequence comes from Posidonia australis, assembly GCA_024699735.1. Lineage (NCBI taxonomy): Eukaryota > Viridiplantae > Streptophyta > Magnoliopsida > Alismatales > Posidoniaceae > Posidonia > Posidonia australis. Next base: position 9,070 of record JAMKQA010025791.1, read on the forward strand.
AAATAGTCAAAACGCAACGGTAGAACAAACAACAGAGCAAAGCACAAACTAGGCATGCCCAATAGAGGCAAATTGCATTATCGTCTAAGGTCCAGACACAGTCAGCACAATTCATCCGGCCTTTCAAGCATACTCCAGAACAATAGTCAAACATGTGTGCCATTGGACAATCCAACGAGCCAGCATTATCCACTACCTAGCTTAGCATCAGCTTCATCTTCCGACAATCTGGAGTGCCCTATAGTTGCATCCTGACCTCAGCATCATTTGGCAATGCGACACAATACTAGGGGCATCTGTTTCATCCTGGTATCTCTCAATTTGCTATCAGCTAACATTCCACATCATCTATCCTTGGGTGTGAGGGGCATGTTAGCTACTTTCTGGTTGAGCCCACACAATCTGTAGTAGCGACACTGAGAATCCAACTCTGTCCACCAAGGGCATACTAGTTGCTCTTTGGTCAAGCCTCGCACATCAGGCACCCAACAAGGCACAGACTCACTACACATTGAGCAGAACGTCAGGGCAAGCATCTCCAACCAGGGGCATCTTAGCTACTTTGTAGGGAAAAGGAGACCATTCAGACAGTCATTAGCAAAATTACACTTCCAACATGACAACCAAGAGCATATTCTTCTAGGCTACAATGACAGCTGACAACCAGCAACACAACACCTGTGAAACCTACTAAGCCACAAGTACAGCTAGTGACTACGGCAAGCAACATCTTGAGTGTAGAGTGATAGTCTCCACTCCAACAACCATCAGATATCCAGAAACTCTGAGAACACTGGATAAAAGCAACAAGTCTCCAGCATCCTATAGGTGACATCAGGTCACAACAACTACGGTCTAAGGTGCACTCACAATCAAGATCTCCCTGGCAAACCCTTTTGGCTAAACCAGCCATTTAGGCCCCCTAGCATTCCTTTGTCCCTAACTTCTAGCAACATCCTCAGCATCTCGACACCAGGGGCATGTCGGCTACCTTTTGGTATCATTCTTTAAATACCAAGGACATATCAGTTGCCTTTTGGTATCATACTTTTGATGCTAGGGGCATGTCAGCTGTCTTTTGGTATCCTCCTCTTGTCACTAGGGACATGTTGACTGCCCTTTGGTGTCGTCTCTCCTGTCCTAACAAACTATCACCGACTGTTTCTCAGTTGACAAGTTTGTTATCCTCCATGCAAACTATTATCGACTGCTTCCTTATTGACAACTTTGCTATCCTATCTTGCGAACTGTCACCGACCACTTCTCGATTGATAAGTTTGTTATCCTACCTTGCAAACTGTCACCAACTGCTCCTCTGTTGACAAGTTTGTTATCCTACTTTCCGAACTGTCACAGGCTACTTCTCGGTTAACAAGTTTGTTATCCAGCTTTCTGAGCAGTCGGTGACTGCTTCTTGGTTGACAAGTTTATTATCCTACTTTTCAAACTGTTACCAACTTGTTTTATTTTGACAAGTTCATTATCCTACCGTACGAACTATCACTGACTACTTCTCGATTGACAAGTTTGTTATCCTTCCTTGGGAACTGTCCTGATTGTTTCTTGATTGATAAGTTCGCTATCCAGCCTTGTGAACTGTCACCGACAACTTCTCAGTTGACAAGTTCATTATGCTAGCTTCTGAAACGTCATCGATAGCTTCTTGGTTGACAAGTTCATTATCCAGCCTTGCAAACTGTCACTGACTACTTCTCAGTTGATAAGTTCATTCTCTAGCCATGTGAACTGTTAGCGATCGCTTCTCAGTTGACAAGTTCGTTATCCAGCCTAACAAACTTTCATCGACTGCTTCTCAATTGGCAAGTTCATTATCTTGCTTTCTGAACTATCACTGACTGCTACTCGGTTGATAAGTTTGGTATCTTGTCCTTGCAAATTGTCACTAACTCCTTCTCGGTAGACAAGTTCATTATCCATCCTTGTGAACCATCACCGACCGCTTCTTGGTTGAAAAGTTTGTTATCCAACAATGTGAACTATCACCGACTGCTTCTCAGTTGACAAGTTCATTTTCCAACTTCTCGATCTATCAACGAATGTTTCTCAGTTGACAAGTTCATTATCCTATCCTTGCGAACTATCACCGACTGCACCTCGATTGACCAATTCGTTATCCTACTTTTCGAACTATCACTGACTACTTCTTGATTGACAAGTTTGTTATCCTGTCTTGCAAACTGTCATCGATTACTTCTCGATTAACAAGTTTGTTATCCAACCGTACGAAATGTCATCGACGTCTTCTTAGCTGAAGGGTTTGTTATCCTGCCTTGCGAATTGTCATTGATTGCATCTCAATTGACAAGTCTGTTATCCAGCCTTGCGAACTGTCACTAACTACTTCTCGATTGACAAGTTTGTCATACTACCCTGCGAACTATCACTGACTACTTCTTAGTTGACAAGTTTGTTATCTAGCCTTACAAACTATCATTAACTGCTTCTCGGTTGATAAGTTCGTAATCCAACCTTGTGAATTGTCACCAACTGCTTCTTGATTGATAAGTTTGTTATCCTTCTTTCTGAACCGACTGCTTCTCAATTTACAAGTTTGCTATCCTGTCTTGAGAACTATCACCGACTGTTTCTCGATTGACAAGTTTGTTATCCTACCTTATGAACTGTCATCGACCGTTTCACGATTGACAAGTTCATTATCCATCCTTCCAAACTATCACTGACCGCTTCTTTGTTGACAAGTTCGTTATCCAGCCTTCCAAACTATCACCGACCGCTTCTCAGTTGACAAGTTCGTTATCCAGCCATACAAACTGTCACCGACTACTTCTTAGTTGACAAGTTTGTTATCCTACTTTCTGAACCATCATCGACTACTTCTCGATTGAAAAGTTCATTATCCTATCCTTGCGAACTATCACTGACTGCTTCTCGATTGGCAAGTTCATTATCCTGCTTTTTGAACTATCACTGACTGCTTCTCAGTTGACAAGTTTGTTATCCTGTCCTTGCGGACTATCACCGACTACTTCTTAGTTGACAAGTTCATTATCCAACCATGCGAACTGTCACCTACTGCTTCTCAACTGACAACTTTGTTATCCAACCTTTCAAATTGTCATCAACTACTTCTCTGGTGACATGTTCGTTATCTAGCCTTCTGAACTATCACCGATTACTTCTCGGTTGACAAGTTTGTCATCCTGCTTCCCAAATGTTACCTACCATTTCTAGGCTGACTAGTTTGTTATCCTCCTTCGACCAGTAAGTCTTCAAACTTGCCATGTGTCTCCCCTCAATGGGCAAGCCCCGTTTGCCTTGCCATACCCCTTTACCTTACCTTCTCCTTTGGGCTGATATCACAAATGTAACGCCCCGATCCCAGGCACGCTACCAAGATCACAGTATCATAAGAAAAATTACACTAATTACAGTAAAATTAAATAATTGTAACTAAGGCTCACCTCCAGGAAATGATGTGCAGCTAGAAGCTCCGACTACTGCACTAGAACTCGACTGCACACGACCTGCACCTGAAAACCAACCAAAGCACGCGTGAGTGACATCTAAGTCACCTAGTATGCACCCCAAACACAAAAACAACAAAATCCAACAAAATTACTAAAAACACAGCTTTTAGTTTATAAAACTTGGTTTTCCTTTTGAAAATCCATTTTAAAACATCATTTCCTTTTTCCTTTGAAATCACTTGGGAATCTGTTCCCAGGACTATACTCTTTTCAAAACTCACATTTCCTTTTTTTTTTTAATATATGGAAATCATTTCCAAAACCATGTTCTTTCTCAAAACTCATCTTTCTTTTTATTGCTTGGGATTTCGTCCCAAGACCAAAAGTACTTTCAAAACTCATATCCTGAGAAACCACATTTCCAACCAGATCAAGCATAAAACACAATGCCTCTCAGGCTCAAAACCAAAAATCATAAATACTGGCTGGGAACTGGTTAAAACACAATTCTTATTTTATTCTAGGATTTTAGGACCATTCATAAGTCCAATCCTAGCCAAACCACATTTCTTTTCATTTTTCACAAAACCACACTCACTTTTCTTATTCATTTCTACTTTTTTTATTGATGTTACCTTGATCAGGGGTAACCAGGCACACAAGCAGTAGGCGAGGACATCATTTCCCCTACCTCCCTGCACTACCATGGTGAAATTTCTCGTGCAGGATGACACCGCCTCAGCCAACCGGCCTTAATTTCATTTCATAAGCATGGGGATACATCTTTTTCTGACATCCCATCGGTGACCCAAACAACTAGGTTCAATAACCCAGGCTCAGCCTACACTGTCAGTGACCTACACACCTACGTCTCATACACCCAGGCCCAGCCTACAACGTCACGAGCTCGGTGACCCGAACAACTAGGTTCAATAACCTAGGCTCAGCCTACACCGTCTCAACCTGGGCAGCCAAAGTCATATCTGACAATTGGCTTCATTGGAGTCTCATACTCTTACCACATTGTCGACACCAACCCCTGTGGTTCCTTAACACATTATTAGTGTTATATTTTCAAAACTCTTTAAGTTTCTCTTTTCAAAACCATTTCCATTTCATTCTTTTTGTTGCAGGAGCTTATTCCAAGCAACACATGACCCTCTAAGAGGGTCCCAACTCAATTAATTTAAAACCATGTTTTAAAATCATAAATTGGGACTCATGCCCAAAACCACACATTAAATTACTTTTGTTCATCATAAAGGTCTTAAACCCAAAACCATTCCCCAAATTTACCTATTTGGGTTCCATATTCCTCCATGTTATTTACATGGGGAAAACAACATTAACACAAGCTCATTGTCCAGTTTATATTCACATTTATATATATATATATATCACGACTAGGGCAAAAACGGTAGACCGAAAATAAAGTTTGGTATACCAAAAATCCCTGGTTCGGTACACCGAACATTTTCGGTATACCAAAACTCCCTATTTCGATCGACCAGGTAATTTCGGCCTACCAAAACCAGGTATCCTGGCTTAATCTGACAGGAATTTGGTATGCCGAACCCAGTTCGGCATGCCAAATTACCCACGACCAGGGCACCTCCCCTATTTTAGCCTTTGCATTTGTCGAAACTAGGAGCCTCCGGTGAATCCCCCAAACACATATCATAAAATGCAAGTAAATCATGTGGTGTAGACCCTTGAGTCTACTTCAAAACCCCTTAAACCATTCATCAATCCATCAACTATGAAATTCATACAAAAATCACAAAGGGGTGAAGCTCATTAACATTTATTATAGCCTTCATCTGTAAATCTCATATAACCCTACCAATTTCCATCCCATCCACATGATATCTACGTTTTCATGCTATTCAACTCATTCTCATCAATTCCACTATTTTTCTATGATTTTACATGCATTTAACTCCATTTTCATGAATTTAACATATTAAACAAAAATCGTAGAAATGAGAGAGAAAGGGAGTTGCATACTTGAAATGGCACTCTGGCGACTTTCCCGCACTCCAGCGAACCTCTCCTCGCCTTGGCGAAGCTCCCTCTCACTGGTGGACCACGGCTTAGCTCTCCTCCTCGCCTTCTGGCTTGCACACCCCTTTTCTCTCTTCCTTCTTTTCTCTCGCAGCTTCCACCCGTTACTGCCTCCTTCCTCTTTATCTCCTCCTCCACTCGTATGACGCTGGCCACCCATCACGTCGGAAGAGACGGGGCAGCACGGGCTGGTGTCGTCGGTGGTATGGGTTAGGGTGAAGAAGAAGAAGGGGATGGGAATCGTGAGGGCTCGTGAGAGAGAGAGAGAAAGAAAAAGGAAAGAAAGAAAAAGAAGAAAAGATAGGCATGCAAACCAAGGCGATTGTACATCCTTCGACCAAACCCCACATTGGTCACACATCACAAACAGGTGCACAGGAAGCCAACCAAACCCAACAATCACAAGAAACAACAAATTATCCATTAATAAATCATTTATACAATATTATAATTGATTACATGGTTTTTTAATTAAAATGGACAATTAGGCCCAGGTGTCACAATAAACTATTCGAGTGACACCGTCAACTGTCCGGACAACATCCGTCAACTGTCTGCTAGGTGGGTCCTCGACTTGCCTTGTTCTGTCCACTTTAGCCTAGTAGCCCTAACTATCTGGTTGACAATCGTTGTACTATCCAAAGTTAGCTGACAACCATCAAAGTGTCTGGTGCCTTGGCTGGTGGGAATGCCTTGCCATGCCCTTCTTCTCGGGCTAATAGCCCTAACTATCTAGTGATGAGTCTATCAACTTATCCTATCCTCCTACCAGCCGGTTGGCCCGATAATGCTGTCTGACACCCTTTTGACGAGTTTGGCAGCTTTTCATGACCTTTACAAGCTAATTAAACGTCAACTTGTCACCCTACATCGCATGTGTCATGCATTGCATTCATCATGCATCATTCATCAGCATGCATAAGTTCATCCAGCATAGCATTCTCATCATACATGTCACACACATTGCATCACTACATTAGTGCCACACACATTACATCATCTACATCGGCATCGTGTAGAACCGCACATATCCCTAGTGAAGTTTTGTGCACATCAGCATTTCCATTCTTTCCGTACTCGCATTTTCAGCATTGCTTTAGCATTTGCATCTGCATTCCAACAAAGAGTCATGACTTTTTGTGCATCCACCGAATAAGTGGCACGTGCCAACTACAAACACCACTATCCTGTAGGCACCGAGTGGGGTGTCTTTGTCAACCCTGAGCATCAGTCTCGGTTCCATCTGTCCCTCAACCTCGCTCAAGGAGGGACATCTATAGACACCCCACTTTGGCAGCCACTCACTAGGGGAATTCTCTGTCAGTTCATTTTCTCTAAAATAGGGAGCTCACTCTGAAGCTATTCGGCACAGGGTTCCAAAAAGAAGACCACCTTTTGGTTTTGAGACATGGTCACATAGCCAGAAAGGTGGAACCTACCTGGTTTCGGGAGATTGTCCATAGCCACGGGGAAAATGAACTAACTCGATTTCGAAACATGGTCACACAACCGAGTGGTTCAGTAAACTAAAATTGCTGTCGATTTCGGAGCTATGTGTTGCAAAATGGTGTCGAAACCATGTCAACCATGTAGAGTGTCACTTCAATGGGGGAGAAACTAAGAGGACTGTGGGGAAATTATCCTATCACCGGTCGAAAAGAAAAAAGGTAATTAAAAGATAATTTGTTTGTGGCTTCTTGTTTGAGAACTTGCTTGGATTGGAATGATTGATTGGATAGGTGGGACTTGATTAGGCTTTAAGAGGATCACAAGTTATAAGGTGTTCTAACACACTTGACGAACATTGCTTCATCCATGCTTTCACTTCCCATGCATGAATCCTAAATGCATGGATGCATGATTCAAGCACACAAATGCAAATGCAAAGTCAATCACATAACGCAATGAATGGTCCATATGGCAGGTTAGGCTAGTAGGGTACAGGTGGTCCCTAACCATGTATACATATGCAAAAATGCATGGATGCAATTCATTGTGGTCATGTATTTTCTATCCTCGAGTATGACCAGTAGTCTCGTAAAAGGATCGTCGTCCCATAACTTGACTTGGTAGAAAAAGGAGTTCTATGAAAATAGAACCGGGTGACGGAGTGAACCCTTCTTTTGCCAAACCAGGGTTTGCCACTTAGTCATAGTCTTGTGTCTATGTACATGGTTAGGACTCCAAAGGTGGGAGTCCACTCTCAATGGGGCTTCGTGCTTCACTCTAGTGGTACTTGATGTAGCCTCATAGTGGGACTTGATGTACTAACACCTAGTAAGATCTGTATCAGTGCACTTAATAGCATGTGTTAGTAATCAAAGGTTTACCTTTCCCTACCTCACAAGGATTGGCTAAGTTACCTAGGAAAGATACTACAGTGCTATCCTTACTCCCCTATTTTTGAAACTAAGTGGAGGGAATTAGTTCTGGCCACACTTGGGAGGTGGAAAACCAAAGCCTAGTGGACGTCGATTGTGAGTCATCTATGGATGCTCTAAAGATCATTGTGTGGTAATGTCTTTGCAGAGTAAAATGCACCCAAGCCGTGAAGGCACACTTGGGATTTTATGAGTCGAATGTTGCATCACCGGCCAAACTAGTTCGAGTTTCCTTACTAGGGATTTCACTTATAGGTAAAGTGGATGGCACTACTTATTTTATTTTTTGGCTTTTCTTGGGATTTTGGATTTTTGAATTTTCTGATTTTTTTTGGATTTTTGGATTTTCTATTTTTTTTTTGAAATTTTAGGTTTTCTAATTTTTTTGGATTTTTGAATTTTCTGATTTTATGTTTTTTTGGGTTTTTTTTTTATGATGATGATGATGAGTGTAGTTACAACTCTCCCTTTCATGCATCTAACATTACAGCCTTGTATTATCCAAGGTGAGAGAGTTATCCCTTCTACCATGCATTAACCTTTTGAGAACTTAGGACTTTGTGCCAGCCTTAGTTGAATATTGTCCCCTTTATTTACTCAATCCTTGAGCTTCTACGATTTTCTTGCCCCTTGCCTATATAGGTGGAAGAGTGGGGGAGACTTACGGTTCAGCAAGCTCTCAATGTTGGCTATAGTGCCAATGCCGCTCACCGATGGTTGGCCCTATGTGCCTATAGCTTTTCCTATAGGGTTTTTGGCTTTTTCTTTACTTTTTCTTTCTTTTCTTTTCATTTTATTATTTTCTTTTGGGGTTCCCATCTCTTGTTATTTATCTGTTGATGCCTGCCCATCAATGCCTTCTTGGACTTATGATATGATGGCACACCTACTCATTTGTTTTCTCTATCCCATTTTGAGTACCCGCCCATCACTACCTTCTTGGACTTATGCTATGACAACGTACTCAACTTTTCATGTTCTCCCCACTTTTGGGCGCTTTTTAAGTTATTTTGGTTCTGGTGTGCTCACCCATCACTGCCTTCTCAGGCTTACGCTAAGATGCTACGCTTATATAAGGCAAGCGGCCTTTGTGATATGCCTAAGCTCTAAGCATACTATGCTCTTATCTCCCCGTGCAGTGTATGTGAGGATAGGACATGGTTAGGGTTACCCTAATTGCTTAGCTTCTTTCCTATTTGGGAGACATTTCTCTTCCTTAGCTGATACTTGGTCTTAGGCTCTTTATAGGCTTTCAACATGTTGATCAAGGGTGTACTATTAGAGTACGTGTAACTTCCACAGATCTGAAGAGATCTTTAGGTTATCCTTCCCAATAGGTGGATTTTCCCTAGGTGTTACATCCTCTACTTAGGAAACCCTGGATAATGTTTTGGCAATTTCTACTTAATGTCATAAGGTGTTTGGTGTGACCCACACTCATCAATCATCATTGTTATTATTGTTTTTATTATTGCTATTGCTAACTTTAACCTAGCAATCACAAAAAATAAAAGAAAATGCCAACAAAAGAAATTAATGTCTTATTTACATGTTTTTTTACAAATGAAATGACATTGTCCCTAGTTGGGCTCGGTCGAATCTCTTATTCCCCTCCCCAAAAGGAGGGATATACCCGTGGGGCAGTTGTGGGAGCCTGCTCCTAGCATTGAGGGTTCGGTCGTGGGTGGCCCATCTTTGTATTTTTCTTTCGGTTTGCGCCCGATTCTAGCCTTGAATGCATCTAGCTAAGACTCCTCTTGATCTAGTTCTTGTAGGGTGCCCTTGGTGGCTTGGCCTTCTTGAGCTTGTGCATCTCCCATTGGAGCTTTTCTGACTCCCTAGGTTGTGGCTATCGATATCTTCTTGGCCAGTGTGCTCATGGATGTCCCTAGTGGGCTCGACTCTTTTTGTAGGATCCAGAGGCTTGGGCGGAGGCTTGATTCCAACATGAACTGACTAAGGGGACTGACATAGTGGGTTGATGGCAACCTCTAGGTCATACCAGTCTTGATCATTGTACTCGTCATAGATGAGCAGCATGTCGACATCCCTCCCCATCATGTCTTGAAACATCAGGGAGTCTAGTCCTTCTTCATACTAGGAGTTTAAGTCATACCACTCCTCAAGAGGTTCTCCATCGTATAGTTCTTGTGGGGGTCCTTTGTTGCCTAGCTCTAGTGTAGGGGGTCCCACTCTATCCCGAAGTCTACCCCATGGTTAGTCCTAACGATGATGACTTTCCCATGATGTTTGAATTTGAGGAGTTGGTGTATGAGGGATGCTACAGCACTGATTTCTGCAAGGCAGGATCTTCCAAGAATTAGTGGTTGGGCTAGATCCTCTTCCATTACTATAGTCGTGGTGGTGCTGGTGAAGGGACCTACTGTAACATCCAACTGAACTGTCCCGATCACTTCTCTTTGACTATTGTCATAAGCTACATAGATGAAGCGTTGCTTAGTGACTTTGGTTTCTTCAATGCCCAAGGACTTCAAGGCTAATAGGGAGCAAACACTCTTGCTAGCGCTAGTATCAATGAGTATCCCATGGAGTAAACAACCATTGATGATCAATGGTTGTGAACATTCCTTAGGCAACGGTAGCTCTACATCAAGGAAGACGATGTTCTCCTCTTCAAACTTTGTAATGATCTCTCTTGTTAATTCGGAGTTGTCTTCTTCCCCATCCTGTTGGCTATCCCATGGTTTGTCGTCTTCTTAAGTATCCCATCCCATGGTGTCCTCCTAGGGTTCCTCTACATCCTCTTCTGGCCATACCTCCTGCATAGGCATTATTGGTGTACCTGTCTCTTCTTCATTTTCAGTAGGTGGCTCTAGGTCAGCACACGCTGGATGAGCATTGGTTGTGTGTCCTCGACCTCCATGTGGGCTATTGGAAGGTTGGGTAGGGGATCTTGGTAGATCTCACATTGTTCTCCTCGTGATACCCCTAGTCTCTTCTTTAGCTCAATTCACATGATTTTTCCCTACTCATTTAGTTCATAGATCATGTCTTTGACAGTAAAACACTCCACGAGAGTATGCCCGTTCTTTTGATGGTACAGACAATACTTGGACAGATCGACATTGGAAGCGTTGGGGGTTGAAGCTAAAGGCTGTAGATCACCACTCTCTACTAGCATCCTGAAGACAATGTTGAGTGGCTCCGGAAGTGGTGGGTAGTCTCACCTCTGATAGCTCTGAGGTGGAGGGACGGCATGGTAGGACTTCTGCCTCTATTGTTGCCCCTGTTGGGCGTGTATCTGGTAGTTCGAAGGCTGTGGTATTGGGAATGCTACTGTTGCTGCAATAGTTGAATCTGCCACTGATGCTGTTGTGGCCAATGGTACATGGGTTGCCCCTGGAGCTTGACCAACTGACCTTGGTACTGAGTTGGCAGATTATGATGTTAGACCGACTGCTCTTCATGTTCTCACTGAACTGAGACCTGGGCCATGTCGCTAGTAATGCCCTCGAGTGTGTAGCTAGAGGTCTTTTTCTTGCCTCTTTCTTCATACTCTAGGAAGTGTAAGTCTGCTTTCTTACAAAGGACTCTCATGGTGCGGTCATATAGTTGGGAGTATGTGTGGAAGTCACCCATTAGTGGGCCCACTCTGAGCACACCAATAGTATTCCAAGTGATGACTTCGATGACTTGACTTTCAAGGATGTGACATTCTGACCTAGCTACCATGTCCCTCCATTTCCTTGCATAGGTGACGAAGTCTTCATCTAGCTTCATCTTCTCAACTAGGAGGTCTACAATAATGGGCTTGTGCTGGATACGGTGGACGTAATGTTGTAGAAACTTGTCCAGCACAATCTTGAAGTCACTGAGGTCATGTGTCGTGAGTGTGTTGAACTATCTCAGTGCTTCTTCTTCGAGTCTTTTGAAGAAGAGGTAGACAATAAGTCCATTATCATGTTGATAAGGTAGGGCATCCATAGTGAAAATAGCTAGATGATTTTGTGGATAACCTGTCCTATCGTACTTTAGTGTTTTAGGCAACTTAAATCCCAGTGGTGGAATAAATGGTGGGAATCTGGAAGTGTCGAAACCAACTGATGCCTTACATGTAACTCCTACCTCTACTAGTGCATTTGCAATCATTTTCTCAACATCGAGGCTTCTAGTGGCTGATTTCCCCTGTCCCTAGTACCCTTGAACTTGGTGAAGCTACTGCTGTAGAGGGGTACCATACTAAGCAAGGAAGGAGGGTTGAGTTGGTGTATGAGAGGGTAGAGTTGCCCCTAGATGATGATGTGAATAGTGGCTTAGTGGAGGCTATATAGATTGTTGGACAAAGGAAGGGTTGACCTAGGTAGTAGGATACTGAGTGGAATATGGCGTAAATGGGCCTTGTATTGGGAAATTAACAGTTGGGTTCGGGGGTACGATGTGTGTATTTCCCATAAATAGTAAAGTTAACGAGCCCTAGTGATATGAAGAGGAAGGTCCATGGGTGTTTGGAGCTTGTGGACTATATAAGTTAAGATGGGCCATGGATTGTTGAGGTTAGTTGATTGCCTCTTTAGATAATGCTAGTGAATCGATGGTCGAAGAGGTATTCCAGGATTGGGCATAGCTCATCCCTCCTAGTATCTATTCATGTGGCTAGCTTCCATATGAAGTTGAGGCACTCAAGAAGAACCCGTGTTGACTCATGGAGCTACGAATTTGTGCCATGGGGATTGAAGTGCTTGACATGCCAAAGTAGTTGGCGTGAGAATAGTGTGCTTCTGACATGGCCTTCTCTAATTGATCTACTTGACAAGACTATTACAAGTACTAAAAGAAAGGAGATTACAGTCTCCAACTTCTAACCTATTATAGGTTTCTAAAAAAATGGAATTACAACTCAAATGCACTAAAGTACAAACAAAACTGTTTACAATTTGATGAAATAAAGTTGCAATGACCCAGAACTATTTCAGAAATTCCCTTTAACCTATTATTGCATGCACAAACAAACCATCCTATAAAGAAGGCACCCAAAATGCGTAGTCTACCTGACATCACCGATGAGGACAGTTCCAAGACTCATCACCGATTAGTTAGGAGGCGGACGATAGCGTCGGTCAGACAAGCGGCTAAAATGCCTGTCTATTCTAGTAGCCGAGGTCTATCCTGGACAGACTAGACATCAAACAAGGCTAACTAATAAAAATAGTGTTTCACACAAAACATGGATTTTAATTGTTACAATAGTTAATTAGTGAATTAATTAACCTACATTCACTCAACCTATTAGGTTCCTATAGCAAGGGTGCATGGCTTTCCTTTTGGGAAACTAGGATTCACTCAATTGGATTTGTCTTCTTCGGTACCACCCTTAGATCTTCGGGAGATCTACGAAGGGAGCCTAGGCTATGGGTTTGTCTCTCTATAGAGGAGCCCATAATCCAAGATTCTGTCCTTAGGATTGGTCCTAGCAAACCACAAAATAATAAATAAATAAAGAACAATATTGTATGAAGTATCTACTAAAGTTTATTACCGACTCAAGGTGAAGAGAGGAGTCAACAATAATACCTTAGGACACCTTAAATTATCAATCTAGCGATAGCAACCCAACAAGGCATGGGAGAGTGGCTTGCACTGGCCCAGTTCACCCAACTAGATTTTTATTAACTAGAAAGAAGTTTTTCTTAAAGGAGCTTCTAACTTTTATTCTAAAAAAAATAGTTTCCACCCTATTGATGGACAAAAAACAATCCTAGAAATCGATAAAAGAACTAAAATGCAAGTGGATAGGATATTAGTTGATTTTATTTACTTCTATCACTATTGTAGGCCCTAAAAAAACAACACAGATAGTAAAAAATGAAAAGCTTGTAGAAAAATAATAATCAGATACCGTCGCCAAATGGACAAGCATTGGATGATGTCACCGCCTACTAGTGCGATGAGTCATGGTGTCTCAAAAATAGGCAACTAGTATTGCAAGGTGCCTAATTACTAAGAAAAAATTGAACAAAAGTTTTAGTCGTCGCAAAACACTAAGCGTGCGACTTCCCAGACCTAAAACTACACTTAATGTCTAAAAAATATATATATATATAAATGAAAAGGAAGGGAAAAGGAGACTTATGTTGCATGGGGGTTGGCTTAAACTGTGATCACCATTGTCTATGGATGTGGAAATGGGGTTGATGTAGATGTTGTCGCCGTGTCCACTCACTTTGATGACCCTTTTGTAATTGCCACTTTTCCTCTGCGTGTGAGGTCAACTGACAAGATGCCTATGGGAGATGGGTTGTAATGGATGTAGGTTCTCAGTTAACCGGACGATGGCAGGGTGTCATCCAGCGGCATCCTCATGCTATGCATTCTTCCTTCTCTTAAAGATAAACAGCAAAGAAAATAAAAATCTGGATTAGATTTACGTGTAGTAAACATTATCAGAAAAATAGTAAATAACATAAAAAAATGAATCTAATACCAACCAAGGGTTGTCCCTGTATGCATATGTCATGGGCTATATTATGTCATGCAATGTATTATGTAAATAAAAATGCATAAAATTGAAAGATACTACCTTCACTCTCGTGCACTGTAGAGTGGATGGAAGAAGTAGAGGCTTGATGGAGCTCCGAAGATGTACTTTAGCTTGGATAGCAGATCTCTGAGATCTAAGTTTTCATGGGGGATTTGGATAGAGTGGGGCTATAGATTTCACTCTCCTTCTCTTAGGATCTCTCTAGTGTTTGGACTGGCTCCTTAGGGTTTCTGGATTGCCTCCTCTCAAACTCTTGGCTGAGGGGGTTTATTTATAGAGTTTGGAAACTCCAGATCTTGTCAATGATGAGTAGAAGATTAATGGTTAGGATCAAACTCGATTAAAATGGAAGAAAGTCAATATATCTTCTTGTTTCCTATGTGATAGGCCACAAAATCATTACGTCGCCACCTAGATAGGTGATGAGGCTGGAGATCTCATTTTCTAATGTAGAGAATCAACAACTAAAAGGTAGTAATATCACCACGTTAGCTAGTCGCCGACCATAGTGTTCTTGAGCAACTAAAAAGGCATAAATTTGAAAATTAAGATTCCAAAATATCTTCATACGAATCTATTAATCAAATAATGAACAAATCAATGATTTAAAATCATCTTCGTAATAGAAAGATTTCAAATAAATTCCAAATTTAATTTAAACCTAAAAAGAAAAGTAAATCAAATTTGAAAGTTTTAAATCTCCAATAATTATGAGAAAAATCAGTCAAAATTAATGATTATCAAATTAACCAAGATTCGCAATCCTTTAGATATTTTGGATATTATCTTTATTTTTTAGCATTATCTTTCATTAAATATAAGTTATAACATTAAAATGTGATAACTTATCATAAAAATCTCATTTTTGGTAAAAATAAAGATAAGTTGTCTTAATCATCAAGTCATTCGAATTTCAATAATTTTATGGAATTATTTAGCATTTATATATTTAATTGTTGAAAAAATATTGAAATCATAATAATTATGGAAAAAATCATGATAATATTTATAATGTCCCATAGATCATGTTAAAGATTAGGATGATAAATTATATGAGAGAGAAGCTCAAGATGCTTGTCGCCTAGGGTAATGGCACATAGACATCTCGTCGCCTACTCAAGCGGTGATGAGTCGTGTCGCCTGTCACATAGGGAACATCTTAATCTTTTTACATTTTAACCTCCTATCTTTTATTTTATCTGTAGAGATGCATTAAAAGTCTGAAAAATCTTCAGAAATCCAATAAAATCATAAAAAACATCTTCTTTAAGATTAAGATACTCAAGTCTACCAGTAATTTGAGTATGATGGGAGCGTTAGCTCTACCATAGTTGATGACTCACACCAAAGATGTTCAAGGGGCTCGAACCTGCCACTAGTTTGGGCGTATTAACTCTGCCATAACTAACAACCTTGAAACAAATAAAATCAAATTGTTTTTAAAAAATTCATGAAAAATCTAGAAAATATGTTATAAATCCTTAGCCATGTGATCTGGGACACCTCAAAGGTTTCTATCCTACATGAACTCTAGAAAATGCGAAAATAGGATATCTATAAGAAGATTCTAAGGAAGATCAAGATGAAGATCAAGATGATGATATTACCCTTCTCACTACAAAATTTAAAAAATTCATAAAACAAGGAAAATTTCAAAAAAGAAGAAGGTAGAAACAAGCAGAAAAGTAAGGATAATGATGAAGCATCCTTGTGCTTCAAATGTGATAAACCCAAACATCTTAAAAGAGACTGTCCTATGTTAACAATGAAGACTTTCAAAAAGGATAGAAAATGAACAAAGAAGAAATCACCTCATGCCATGTGGAATGAAAGCGATTCTTCCTTTGATGAAGAGTCTTCATCCGATAGTGAAAAAACTCACATGTGCTTCATGGCACAAGAAGTTGAATTATGTTCATCTCCAAATACAAAAGATATTAATATGAAAGAACTCTTAGATGCATTTAATGAACTATATGTTAAATACAAAACCTTTATATCAAAATCCAAAAACTTGAATCAAAGCATTGTTGATCTAACAAAAGAAAATGAATTGTTAATTAATGAAAGAAAAAAGTTAGTCTTTGAAAAAAAGAGAATTAGATTTTAAAAACATTGAATTAAACATGAGTATAGAACACATGAAATACAAAATAAAAAGCTTGGAAAATGATATTGCCTCATTAAAAAACAAAAGTATTGACATACTTAATATTGTAACTAAATTTACAAAGGGAAAAGAAAATCATGATAGATTACTCTCAAGTCAAAAAACATCCTTACATAAACATGGTATAAGATTTTCACAATTTCAAGATGTACCATATGAAAATGGATTCATGAGAGCTACAATGAAAGAAAAATATATATTTGTTGTAAAAAAGCAAAGTCAACCCAAATGGGTTCCAAGAAATCAAAATGGAAAAATTAGAAATGGAACTTGTAATATCTCGAACATTAATCTTCCTACTTAATCATGATACATAATAATTAATTAGTGATTAAGTTGTTTTTAGTGAAGGTTGTTGATTTTGGGTGTGTGGTAACCTGTGGGTGTGCGAGGCCAGAGATGGAATAACGCCCCAATTCGTGAATTATTTCACAAATATTAGGTGTTCGAAGTATTTCCTCCTTCTTTAGGAGTGTTTGCACAAAATTCATGCAAAAAAATCGTTAAAGAAATAAGCTACATGAGAGGAGGATGGCTGTAGGGCATGGTCTACATGCGTGCGTTGAAAATGAACAAGAAAAGAAGTAAAGAGAAGAAAGAAAGTAGGAAGAAGCGAGAGAGGTGAGTGGGAGGTGGCAGAGAGGCGAAGGAGAATAGGAAGAGACTACTACTATCGTGTCGCCAGTCTTCCGCCACCGCTGCCAAGTCCCGCCACTATGGTCATCTCCCTAGAGGAAGAGGAAGAAGATACAGTGAAGATGAAGAAGAGAAGAAGGGAAATGGAAAGGTACGTAGCCCTTAAGCTTCCCTTTCTATTTCCAAATAGGGATCTTAGGTGCATATTAGTGTGGGGAGGATTATGGAAATTTTTAGAAGATTTTATGTTAATTTATGGAGCTTTTGTTGGATTTAAATGGAAATGGGTGGTCAATGGGTGAATAGTGCTTGTTTGACTTTGAGTTGTGATTTCTTATGATCCGTCTGACGGAACGTTGTGTTTCTTGTCCCAAATCGTAGAGCTCATCAACATCTTTGTTTGGGAATGTGGTTTGTAGGTTGTGGATGTGTGTGTGGTGCACCCCTAGTTCCCATTTCAGGATGAGTTTTGAGTGCCCTATTTTCAGTTTCAGTTCTCACCGGATTTAGCATGCTAATTAGGTTCGATATGCTGTTTTCTGGTGATGGTTTGCCCTAAGCCCCAAATTTAGTGTACTAAATGGGTTTTAGGGTGTGGCTTGGTCCCTACTTTGGTCGACCATTTTCTGCTGGTGGGCTGGACCAGAGCCAAACTTTTGGTTGACCACTTGGAAACAGTTCACCGAACCAAGCCTTGAACCTAATTCTAAATATTTTAGGCGTTGATTAATATGTATATATATATGGGTGTATATATATATTAATCTCGGAGGAGCAATTAAATTGAGACAATAATAATTAGGATAATCATTAGAATAACTTTAGGAATTGCCTAAAATGAATTAGCAAGAAATCCCTTGTGTGTGGGTAGTTTAAAAGACAATATGACTTAGAAGTAATAAGTCTTTTCCCAATGATTTAGAATAGGCAATAGGAATCATGATGTTGTCCCTAGGTCTAGAGTTTGGTTGGTCGGGTGGGTGGTGCACTAAAAGAGTATTCAGTCGCACTGTTCTGAGTGTTTTAACTCTAATCTAACTATGCTCTCGAGGGACACGAGCCAGTAGGCATCTTACACCTTGGCATCAGGATATAGGATTCTGGTTGGGATTTGTGTTGGTGTCTAATCTTGTAAGTCAAGTGGGACTTCGAAACTGTTGCTTTGGTTTTGGTGTGGCTATTTGGGCCTAACAAGAGAGCTGTCAAGGCTTTATTTTTGAAGTGTGACTTCTGTTTTCCAATTTACGTGCAGCTTTAGGCACAATGTTTTGTAGTATTTCTAGAAAGATATTTAAATGATTTTGAAATGAATTTGAAAAGGATTTTGTAACAAAAGAAATGTGTCTTCTTGCAAAGGGTTTAAATGAATTGTCGAGGAAAACAATGGGTGTTTTGGAAAATGGCTTTTCCAGAGATTTCAAAGTGTATCCTCGAATTGGTGATTTTCCGTGGTGTTTTGAGAGGATTCCGAAAATGGTTGGAAATGATTTCCAAAGGAACTTGGAAACAAAAAATATGCATTGTTTGCAAAACGTTTTGAATGTTTTTCCAATGGTTTCTATTTACGGAGGCCAAGAGATCGTTGGGGTGTGTTGCCAAGACCAAAGGGTGTGACAACATCCTTGGGTGGTCAAGCACATTGCATACGGTGAGGCTAGAGATCAAGAGGCTAAGGTAAGTGCTCACTGAATCCTGGAGGTATGAAACTCCTTGATTGTCATTCATGAGACCAAGGCTGAGGTCCATGGGTCAAGGGACGACTGGACATGAAAGTATGATAAGCCACTTGTTCTAGGTACTGAAAACCTAGAGTACTGATTGTACATAGAAGTATAGTGGCAGCAGACCTAGGGGATTTGAGACCTTTGTGTAACTGGACATGATACCCTAGTTAATACTGGTACTGAGACTGTTAGGTGCTAGTAAGGCTTGGGATGAGAGTCCTCAGGAGTCCGAGCACACAGGGGTGTCATGAGGATGCATCCCCTTGCATGTTGAGACCTGTGTGGTCATAGTACAATGAGGCCTGTTGACTTGGGCGATGGTACCCCCTACATGGGAAGGTTCACTGCTGCAATGCAGACATCGTTAGTCGTGCTTCGGTAACCTACTTGTGGCTAGGTGTCGATTGCTTGACGTCGGATAGCACGACACACAGAGAGGCCTATTGGCTGGGACGAATGGGTGTCACCATTTCTGGTAGTGTTACGGGTTCAGGGTTTTGTCCCTAATAGCTGCCTGTGGCCAATTCTTGTTGAAACTTTGTGGTTTTCGCCTATAAGTGGCGTTGTTTTGCTTACATCGATAAGTGCCTTTGAGTTGATTGAGCTATGAAGGGAATTGAGCTATTTGCGCCTATGAGTAGCATTGCGTTGTTTGAGCCTGTAAGGGGTGTTGTGTTGTTTGCATCCATAGGTGGCATTGTGGTTTCAGAAAAATGGAGTTGTACCAGTTTTTGAAATATAATTTGTATGTTCTGACTGAGCAGAGGCTCAATGTTGGCGTGTTACTCTCTAGTGGTTGTGAACTTGATTTAGCAGGAGTGGCCATTTTAAGTATGCATAAAGTTTTGAAAATCATGCATGTGTTTTGAAAGAAAGGAAAGGAAATGCTTTTGAAAGGCATGTGTATGATTTTGAAAAGAAAGGAAAATAATGGTTTTCAAAGGCATGATTTCAAAAGAATTGTTGTTTGTGGGGTAAAGGGTATTGCTCCGTTGTAGTGTTGTAGCATCCAGGAAAAATACCAGAGTAGTGTGTGTTTTGTAGGGTGTGTGTTGGTTGAGCTTTCAGTGGTCACTTATGTGTATTTATTTAATGTTTTTCACATGTGCAAAATAGGATTTAGGAGTTTGCTAGTGCATTCAAAGCTAGAGTCAATCGACCACACATCAAGGGTTCCTAGTGAGTGTTTAGTGTAGTTTAATTTGTTTTAATTAATAGTGCATTCCTAGCTATTGTCTCTTATTGGATTTAGTTTAAGGTTAATATGAAATAAATAAATAAATAAATAAAAGGGGGACTAGGTTGAGAGGTAATGACTTTGGGTTCAGGTCATTAGAAATGGTATCAAAACACTAGGTTACCTAGGAGTACTAGCCTAAGGATGTCTGGTCGATGGCTTTGTAATTCAGGTACCTACACCTAGTTTGTTGTTTTCTTGTTTGGCGAAGTGTGAAGTTGTGATTGCCCATATGGGGTGGCTCACTTAAGTTCTTCAACTCTGTGGAGTGTGGTTTAGGTATTGTCCACTAGGTTTGTGTGGATTGACCACCATGTTGCATGTGGGAATAGTCGTGATAGCCTTTGGGGCAGGACTCAATGTTGAGACACAAAGTTGAAAACCTTGCTATATGTGGGAGGCTAGATGAGTCATGTCATTGGGAGCAGTGCACGTCTATTGTGTGTTCTAGTCAGACTAGTGAGTTGTGGCCATGGGAAGACAAGGTATCACCAAAAGAGATATCTTGAATTCCTTTAAGGGGGTTAGACACCCCATGTTAATTGACCAAAGACATGTGTACTTTGCCACCATCTGTGGTTAGGCTATTTGGTGTTGTATTGGAGGGAGAGGTGCAGTAGTTGTCTACCCTCTAGGAGGCTCTCCATGATCTTTGTCATTTACTGGTTGCTACTTGTTGTGTTTGTTCGTGGTTGTTTGCCATTGCTTGTCATTCAATGTTGTTGTTTGTTGGATGTTGCTGCCTTGGTCGATACTAGTCTATTGTTTTAGTTGTTGTTGCTTGTGTGGAGGATGTTTGCAGCTCCATCCTCCTGTTGTCACATCTAGATGAAACATGTGGCTTCCCAGATTTACGTGGTTTGCTGTCTTTTGTTGTCTAGTGTTGCTTGCTTTGGTGTCGATGTAGAGGATGTCTAGAGTTCCATCCTGCTATTGTTGTTTCTAGGTGACTTCTGAGTCCCCAGATGTGTGATGTGATTTCTGGGTGACTTTGTGAGTCCCCAAATGGTTGTTATTTGTTTGATGGTTTGGATGTGTTTCTGGGTGACCTAATGAGTTCCCAAATGTTTTGATTGGTTACTAATTTGATCGTGTTCTAAGAGACTTTGTGAGTACCAGATATGTGTTGTTGATTCTGGATGACTTGAATAGTCCCTAGATAGTTATTGTTGTTTGTTTAGTTGTTGTTTTGAGAGACCTAGTGAGTCCTCAGATGGTTGTTGTTTGTTTGATGATTTGGTTGCTTGCTTCTGGGTGACTTTGGTAGGTTCCCTAAATGTGTGTGAGTATGTCATGCGTTGGTTGGGGGTATCTTGTTAAGGATGCCAGGTTTGGTTGTGTTAGGGGCACCCGGTTTTGATGCCCAGTTTGTTACTATTTGGGGTGTCCTGATGGGATACCTAGTTTGTTTCTTATTTTCTTGTTGTTTGTGGGTGAGTCAATCGACGTTGTATTGTTCGATCTGTGGAGATTCTTTCTCCCATGTTCTTCTTTAGGGTAGTTTTAGCAAGGTTGTGCATCAAAGTGGCATTGCGAAGGCTGGTGGGAGCCTAGTAGGTCTTGGTCATCCTAGTGCATTAGCATGTCAACTTGGGAAGCTTAGGATGTTTGCGACTCTGGAAGACACTATTGTGAGATGTGGTTGGGGATTTTGTGTCCGAAAGGGACTCCCAACCATAGAGTGGTGAAGTGTGGATTGGGGAAAGCCGTGTTTTTGTTGTTGATCTGAACCCCAATGGGATGGAACAGCATAGTAGAGCGTAGTTCAGCTTGTTGATCATTTAGTTTTGAGGAGCACCGTTGTGCTAGTTGTTTGGGATCGCAAGATGGGCATCCAAAGTTTGGTACCCTTGGTCATTCATCCCTAGAATTTTGGAGATGAAATTCCTTCAAGGGAGTTAGAGTGTAACATCCTGAACCTTAATCTTCCTACTTAATCATGATTATTAATAATTAATTAGTGATTAAGTTGTTTTTAGTAAAGGTTGCTAGTTTTATATGTGTGGTGACCTGTGGTTGTGCAAGGCCGAAGATGGAATAACATTGGATGCCACAATGCCACCGAAACCCCAATTCGTAAGGTATTTCACAAATATTGGGTCTCTAAAGTATTTCCTCCTCCTCTAGGGGTGTTTGCATAAAATTCATGTGAAAATTTCATTGAAGAAATAAGCTACATGAGAGGATGGCAGTTGTAGAGCATGGTTTGCATGCATGCGTTGAAAATGAAGAAGAAGAAAAGAAGTAGAGAGAAGAAAGAAAGCAAGAAGAAGAGAGAGAGGCTAATGGGAGGAGGCAAAGACGTAGAGGAGAAGAGGAAGAGACTGCTATTGTCGTGTCACTGGTCTTCCGCCGCTGTTGCTAAGTCCTGCCGCCATGGTCGTCTCCCTAAAGGAAGAGGAAGAAGAGACAATGAAGATGAAGAAGAGATGAAAGAAAATGGAAAGGTAAATAGCCTTTAAACTTCCCTTTCTATTTCCAAATAGGGATCTTAGGTGCATGTTAGTGTGGGGAGAAGTATGGAAATTTCCAGAAGATTTTATGTGAATTAAGGAGCTTTTGTTGAATTTAAATGGAAATGGATGGTCGACACGTGAATGGTGTTTGTCTGGCTTTGAGTCGTGATTTCTTGCGATCCATCTGACAAATTGTTGTGTTTCTTGTCCTAAATCATAGAGCTTGTCGAGATCTTCATTTGGGTATGTAGTTTGCAGGTTGTGGATGTGTGTGTGTGGTGCGGCCCTAGTTCTCATTTTGGGACAAGTTTCGAGTGCCCTATTTTTTAGTTTCAATTTTCACCTGATTCAACATGCTGATTTGGTTGGATATAACATTTTCTAGTGATGGTTTACCCTGAGTCCAATGTTCGGTGTATCGAATTGGCTTGATGTATCGAATGGGTTCTAGGGTGTGGCCTGGTCATTGCTTCAATCAGCCATTTTCCTCCAGTGGGCTGAACTAGGGCCAGACTTGCAGTCGACCGCTTGGAACAGTCTATCGAACTAGGCCCTGAATCCTTTTCTGAATATTTTGGGCATTGATTAATATGCATATATATATGGGTGTATATATATATTAATCTTGGAGGAGTAATTAAATTTACACAATAATGATTAGGATAATAATTAGAATGGTTTTAGGAATTTCCTAAAATGAATTAGCAAGAAATCTCTTGAGTGTGGATAGATTAAAAAACGATATGACTTAGAAGTAATAAGTCTTTTCCCCAATGGTTTAGATTGGACAATAGGGATCATGATGTTGTCCTTAGGTCTAAAGTTTGGTTGATCGGGTGGGTGATGCACTGAAAGAGCATTCAGTGGCATTATTTTGGGTGTTTCGACTTTGATCTAGCTATGCTCCCGAGAGACACGAGCTAGTATGTGTCTTACACATTGGCATTAGGACATAGGATTCTAGTTGGGATTTGTATTATTGTCAAGTCTTGGAAGTCAAGCAGGACTTCGAGACTATTGCTTTGCTTTTGATGTGGCTATTTAGGCCTGATAGGAGAGCTATCAAGGCTTTGTTTTTGAAGTGTGACTTTTGGTTTCCAGTTTGTGTGTAGCTTTGGATACGATGTTTTGCAATATTTCTGGAAAGATATTTAAATGATTTCAAAATGAATTTGAAAAAGATTTTGTAACAAAAGAAATGTGTCTGCTTGTAAAGGATTTAAATGATTTGTTGAGGAAAAGAATGGGTATTTTGGAAAATGGCTTTTCCAAATATTTCAAAGCATATCCTCGAATTGGTCATTTTCCATGGTATTTTGAGACAATTCTGGAATTAGTTGTAAATGATATCCAAAGGAACTTCGAAACAAAAAATATGCATTGTTTGCAAAAAGTTTTGAAAGATTTTCCGATGGTTTCTGTTTACAGAGGCCAAGAGACAGATGAGGTGTGTTACCAGGACCTGAGGGTGTGACGACATCCTTGGGTGATCAAGCACATTGCATAGGGTGAGGCTAGAGACCAAGAGGCTGAGGTAAGTGTTCGTCGAATCCTAGAGATATGAGACTCCTGGATTGTCGTTCACGAGGCCAAGGCTGAGATTTATGGGTCGAGGGCTAGCTAGACTTGGAGGTATGATACTCCACTTATTCCAAGTACCTAAGACCTAGAGTACCGACTGTACATAGAGGTATAGTGGTAGTGGATCCAGGGGATATGAGACCTCTGTGAAACTGGACATGATACCTTAGTTAGTACGAGTATTGAGAATGTTAGGTGCCAATAGGGCCTAGGGTGAGAATCCCTAGGTGTCTGAGCACATAAGGGCATCATGAGGACCTATGTGGTCATAGTACAATGAGGCCCGTAACTAGGACAATGGTACCCCTTACACGGGAAGGTTCACTACGACAATGCAGACACCGTTGGTCGCACTTGGATGACCTACTTGTGGCTAGGTGTCGATTGCTTGACACCAGGTAGCACAACACATAAAGAGACTTATTGGCCGAGACAGATGGGTGTCACAATCCATGGTAGTGCAACAGGTTCAGGGCTTTGTCCCTAATAGCTGCTTGTAGCCAATTCTTGTTGAGACTTTGTAGTTTTCGCTCGTGAGTGGCATTGTTTTGCTTACACCGATAAGTGGCGTTGAGTTGGTTGAGTCGTGAGGGGCATTGAGCTATTTGCACTCATGAGTGACGTTGAGTTTGTGCAGCTGTGAAGGGCATCTCATGATGTAGTTACAAGATGAACTCAAAATTTATCCTTGACAATGGCTGCTCTCGACATATGACTTGAGACCACAATCTCCTATGCACATTAAATTCACAAGATGAGACTGTCACATTTGGAGATAACACCAAATGAATGATGGTTGGATTGCGAATGTAGGTAATTCTAATAATCTTCTATCGAAAATGTAATATTAGTTGATGGTTTACAGCATAATCTAGTTAGTATTACTCAATTATATGGCAAAGGATACAAAGTAATCTTTTACAAAGCGGAATGCACCATAATTGATTCTAAAACTAATAAATTAACATTTATCAGAATTAGGAAAAATAATGTTTATAAAATAAAATTTTCTTATGAACCAAATATTGTCAACCCCTGCCTTGTTGCTTTAAATGACGAACATTGACTATGACATAGAAAACTTAGCCATGCTAGTATGAGTCAATTATCAAAATCATCTAACAATGATCTTGTTAATGGTTTACCAAAACTAGATTTCAAAAAGGATAAGCTTTCTGATGCATGCTAGTTTGGAAAGCAATTTAAAACTTCTTTTAAATCTAAAGATGTGATTTCCACAACCAAACCAATAGAACTGATTCATATAGATTTGTTTAGTCCAAGTAGAACTTTGAGTTTAGGAGGAAAAAGATATGCATTTGTTATTGTAGATGATTTTTCATGTTTTACTTGGGCTTTATTTTTAGCCAATAAGTTTTATGCTTTTCCTGAATTTCAAAAATTTTGCAAGAAAATTCAAAATGAAAAGGATTTGAAAATCATTAAAATAAGAAGTGATCACGATGGAGAATTTGACAATGGAGATTTTGAAATTTTTTGTGAAACAAATGGATTTGATCATAATTTTTCTTTTCCTAGGGTTCCTCCACAAAATAGAGTAGTTGAAAAGAAAAATAGAACATTACAAGAAATGACTAGGACTATGCTTAATGGAAATAATTTATGAAAGCATTTTTGGGCTAAAACCGTAAACACTGCTTGTTATGTCTCAAACTGCGTTTTACATAAACCAATTTTAAACAAAACTCCTTTTGAACTATAGTTTGGAAAAACTCCAATAATTTCATATCTTAAAGTTTTTTGTTGCAAATGTTTTGCTTTGAACATTAAAGATAATTTGGATAAATTTGACTCAAAATTTGACGAAGGAATCTTTCTTGGTTATTCATCAAGAAGAAAGGTTTATAGAGTTTACAATAAAAGAACATTAACTATGGAAGAATCTTTCAATGTAAATTTTGATGAAAATAATAATAAAACAAATAATATTGAAAATGAAGAAGAGAATATTGAAAATAAATCTGAAAAATTAAACAACGAAGAATTCAACTAAAATAAGGAAGAACAAGAAAATAGAACTAAAGAATGGCAATATGTGTCCGGTTGTCCTATGGAACTCATTATAGGTGAAATTTCTAAAGGAATATTGACTAGATCCAAATTAGATCATGAATGTGCCACATATGTTTCATTTCATCCATCGAGCCTATAAATGTGGAAGAGGCATGTGGTGATGAGTTCTAGACTATGGTCATGCATGAGAAATTAAATCAATTTAAAAGAAATAATGTTTGAGAACTTTTCCCAAAATCTTCAGATCATCAAATTATAGGCACAAAATGGATCTTTAGAAATAAGGTAAATGAATCTGAAAATGTAGTGAGAAATAAGACTAGTCTGGTAGCTCAAGAGTATAATTAAGAGGAAGGGATAGATTTTGAAGATACCTATGCACCAATGGTAAGGTTGAAATCAATTAGGATATTGTTAGCCTATGCCAATCATAGGAGATTTAAATTATTTTGGATAGATGTTAAGAGTGCCTTGTTTGAATGGTATTATTGAAGAAGAGGTTTATGTCAAGCAACTTCTAGGATTTGAGGATGAGATGTACCTTGGCTATGTCTTTATGCTAAATAAGACATTATATGGATTAAAGAAAGCTCCTAGGGCATGGTACGATAGGTTAAAGAAATTCTTGATTGAAAAAGGATTCCTAATTGGATTAATTGATACAACATTATTCATAAAAAATGTGAACAATGACATACTGATAGTACAAATTTATGCTGATGATATCATCTTTGGAACCACTAATGAGATTTTATCTGAAAATTTTTCAAATATTATGCAAAAAGAATTTGAAATGAGTATGATGGGAGAATTAGCATTCTTTCTAGGTTTACAAATAAAACAAACAAAAGAGAGAATGTTCATTAATCAAGGAAAATATACCAAGGAATTATTGAAGAAATTTGGAATGGAAATGCTAAATAGCAAAAACTCCAATGAGCACTTCTAATAGGATAGATAAAGATGAGAATGGCTAAAAAGTTGATAAAAAACAATTTAAAAGAATGATTGGATCTTTACTATGTTTGACTGCCAGTAAGCCACACATAATGTTCAATGTGTACTTGTGTGCTAGAGTTCAAGCCTCATCCACAGAATCACATCTAACAACAGTTAAATGAATTTTCAGGTGTTTACAAGGATCTAGGGAATATGGCTTATTGTATCCTAGGAATTCTAGTCTAGAATTAGTTGCATATAGTGACGCTGATTTTGCAGGATGTAAATCTGATAGAAAAAGCACAAGTGGTACTTGTCAATTTATAGGACACTCTTTGGTATCTTAGTTTAGCAAGAAACAAAGTAGTGTCTCCTTGTCTATCACTGAAGCTAAGTATATTGCAACTAGATGCTGCTACACTCAAGTATTATGGATGAGGCAAACTCTTAAAGATATTGGCTTATCATATTCAACCACTCCTATCCTATGTGATAATACTAGTACCATTAATCTATCAAAAAATCATATGCAACACATAGAGGTTAAGCATCATTTTCTTAGGGACCATGTAATAAAAAATGATATAAAATTAAAATTTATATCCATTAAAGATCAATAGGCTGATATATTTATTAGAATTAAAAGAGATTTAGGAAATTGCAAACTTGAAGATTTAATTTGAAAAATAATCTAATTTGGAAAACCAAAAATATCTGATCTACCGATTTTTATGCTTATCTGAAATTATTTCGACTAACTGAAGTCTTTCGCTCAACCAAAATAGGTTTTGGAAAATCCCTTAACTCGATCTACCAATTTGGACTGGTCGACCGAATGAGCTCTCAATTTAGTCCCATGTTCACTGAAATCGATTTACCATTTTTGATCGGTCGACCGAACATGCTCTCAATTTAGTCCCCTTTCTATTGAAATCGATTTACCATTTTTTTGCCGATTGACCGAAGATGTTCTCAATTTATTGTTATAAAACTTGCAAAATGGCATATTGAACACATTTCAACATTTCATTTTTCTCGACTAAAACTTTATAAAACATTATGCCATAAACGTTGAAATAGGCAAAACACCCAACATTTCGGCGTATACCCCCTCTTTCTCCGATGAATCCTAACACTCTCATCCTCCTCCTCCTTCCCATCTAAAAAACCCTCATTTTCCTGCCATTTTCTCCTCATTCACCCTCATTTTCTTCCTCCTCCTTCACCTCCGACCATTACTCAGCAAGTTCCATGGCACCCAAGAAGATGTAGGCTATGAGACCCAAACGAAAGGAAGCTTCAGCCTCCTCCTTGACAGACGAAGCTTCTCAAGGACAGAAATGGCATTAGCAAAAAAGTCTCATAGAGAGTGATTTGCTAACAAAGAGGTTCTCATTGGAACAAAGGTTAATTTTCATACTTTGGGTGAGCTTATTGCTCTCTTCCACATCCAATTCTTAGTTCCATTTCTTACAAAGATCACTGACAATAAGTATTATCCTCATTTAGTATACCATTTCTGTGCCAATCTTGGCATATCAGAATTTGTAGGAGAGTCTGTAATACCCAGGGTTGTAATTTAAAACCATATGTATTTTGATATTTGAAATTTAATATAAGTGGTTGTACCCTAGGGCTAGTTTCCCTATGATTATAGGAAAGTGTGTTTGTGTTTTGTGAATTTCTGGTGTGGATAGAACTCTTACTCTCTCTCTCAACCCAAAAATAATGGTCAAGCGGAAATTGGTGGTGGAAATTGGTGGAGAGAATTAGCGACGAGAATTATCAGTAAGCAGCCTAAACGGTATTCTGTCAAAAAAACAATGAACGCCACCTAACACCTGTGCCCAGGTCTTCCTCCAATTTCGCCGCCCTGCCACCTCCTAATGCGCTACCACCTCAACTACCACGCCTCGCTAGCGACGCATGAGTGTTTAAAACAACTCGTTCTCCTCTTGCATGGAAGACAGAGAGAGAGTGGGAGGGAGAAAACAAGAGAGAGAGGGAGGAAGGAGTGAGCTACCAGATTTCCACCATCGTCGGAGTCCACCGTCGTTGGAGGTCGTCGATGATGCATAGACGCTGGGAGAGGCTCACCGGAGATCATCGAAGCTCGCCGGAAAATTGTGGAATGCCTGCAAACTCGAACCATTACGTGTTTCCCTCCCTCTTTTAATTCCTAGAAATCATGCCTAGGTGTATTTTGATGTGGTGAAGATCATGGAAGCATGAAAACAAGATAAACATGTGGGAGAAATGATTTATGAATTTGCAAGGATTTACATTTGGGGTTTTTGGAAAATAAGAATGATCTCTGAAAATAGATAGAAATCATGTTAATCCTATGTTTTGATGGTGTTAAATGATGTCTATGCATGCTCTCGATGTTCCTGAATAGTCCCTGTGATTTTTATAAACTTCTATGGAATTTTTAGTGATTTTCCAGCATTTCCAGAGACGAGTTTTGTCTAAGTTTTCTGAATTGACCATATAAGGGTCAGGTAGTTGTCACTGGCGAGAATCACTAGCCGATTCTCGTGGTGGAAATCAGTGGTGGTTTTCACAAGTGAAAATAGCCAGCAAATCCAAGTGGTGGTTTTCACTGGCGAAAATGGCCAGCAATTTAGGCATTTTTAGTAACTCAGACTCTATTTTTAGTAAGTGTGCCTTGATTAAGATGTGAATAAAATCCTATTATTACATGTGGACTGATAAATGATTAAATGTGTGGGATCATGAGAACCATGATGGTATAAACAAATGTGAAATAAAGTGTAATGAAATAATTTCCTAAAACAAGTAGGAAATGCCTAGAAATGGTTATGAATCAATAAATGGATGAATAGTGTGATCAAGGTTAGTGAGAACCATGAATGTGAAAATAAATGATTGAGAATGAGTTTTGAAAATGATTTTGAAAGTGATTTAAAAGAGTTTTAAAGGAAGCCACATACGTTTTAAATGATTTGCCAAGATTTGTAGGAACCACATAAAAGCAGCTTGGCTGTACCGACAAGGGGTAGTGAGACCTCTAAGATGTCGGAGATGGCCAAGGTTATGGTTGCCGAGTTGGTCCGAGGAGAGAGCCTCATGACTGTGTGTAGTTGTAGTATTGTAGGGCCTGGGAGATGATAAACCTAGGGATCCCTCAATGCAGGTGTTGGTCGGGTCTAGGGTTAGAGTCCCTAGGTACTCGGTTACCCAAGAGCGTCACAGAGTAGCCGCACTCCGTGCTAATATCAGTGAGAATACACTACTTTGACAATGCGGTTGGGGCAATTGAACTCCTACGCGAGGTGGTTCACCATGACACTGCAGTGTGGATGGGGATGGAACCTCGCCAACTGCTTGACACTAGGTCAGTCACTTGTGGCCAGGGTGATACGACAGGTTTTTGAAATAGATTGAGATTTGTGTGTTTGCTAGCTTCCAACCTTGTTTTGTGTGACTTGATATATGAGATGATTTGTGTTTTGGTTGGATTCTAGGCGAGAAAAATGGCTTCTTGAAATGCATAAAGTGATTTGAAAATGAGCACAAGATTTTAAAAGAAAATGACAAAAGAGTTTTAAAAAGTCATGATTTATAAATGAATTATCTCCAACTACGTGTTTTGGCTTTTCGAGAATCGTGTTTTCCTAACAGTTGTTGGTAGTGACATAGGCTTGCTGGTTTTTGTGTGTGTTTTGGGGCCCGTACTGGGTGACATTAATGTCACTCACGCATGGTTTTAAATTATTTTGTTTCAGGTGCGTGGTTGAAGTTGTAGCTTAGCTCTGGTGTGAGATTTTAGGGTCACTTAGCCGCACACAGGTCTAGGTTATGATTTGAAATTATTATTTAATTGTTTATTTATACGGAATTAGATTTAAATAAATCTTTTGGGTAGTGTCTGTACTATTGTGTAGCATTAGAGGCATTACAGAGTCATATGTTCTAGGTGTCACTATCCCATTTGATGAAAATCTCTTAGGTCAAGTTCTTAATATTCCATCTACTGGATTAGACCTAACTCTAACCTTTGAAGAATTAGGATGGTTTTATAAAGACATTAACATGGTGTAGACACCCCAAATTTCCAATTTTGCAGGATGAGGATCTGGTGGCTGAGCTTGAACCTTGGTTGAGCCCATTTGGGCCCTCAAACCCTTTAACTTAGGCCATTTGGTTCATGGAAACCCAATTGGGCCCATGGGGGCCCACACAAGCCCACTTAGGCCCATGAAGCCCGATCAGGCCCACTAAGCCCGACTGAGTCCGCCTTGGACCCTAGACTCAAAATTGCTCAACCTGCATTTCCTAAATCAAGCCCATTCACCCTATTTCATCAAATTCAAGCTATATCACATTCTTTTCACTATTGACCAAAGTTCATACCAAATCATTTAAATGTTTTCAACCATTTCCATTTCTCTATTGAACCCATTCATCAGCGCCATCTGAGCTCAGCCAGCCACGACATTGGCTTCTAATCTCACAACCAGGCTCGAGCCAGTGCCACTGGATCAACCGCC
Source organism: Posidonia australis (assembly GCA_024699735.1). Taxonomy (NCBI): domain Eukaryota; kingdom Viridiplantae; phylum Streptophyta; class Magnoliopsida; order Alismatales; family Posidoniaceae; genus Posidonia; species Posidonia australis. The sequence continues at coordinate 40,754 of JAMKQA010025791.1, forward strand.
GGCAGCCAGGATCGCCGTTCATCTTTGCCGGCGAACAAGGGAGCAAAATGGAGACAACGGAAGACAGCCGTTGGCTGTCTGGTGAGCTGGCATAACCGTGGTCGGGTGTGCTGGATTTCTGTTACGAGAAGCATGCAAATCCGAGAAGCTTCAAGAAGCATTTGATGGGTTCACCTATTTAAACAGCAGAAGCCAGCCGTTCACAGGGGTTAGCCAATTCAGAGCGCATTCCAGAGCAATTCCAGACCATTCGAGAGAGAGCCAGAGAGCCAAAGCAAGGAGTGGGATCGCGGAGGAGGCAGTCAGCCATTTCTGGAGCTCCAACGAGGTGCAGAGGTCCTCCAAGCCAGGTATGCCGTTCTGGACCCTTCTAGTTCTTAATTCGTGTATTCCTAGGTCACTCTCTCTCTCCCTGAGCAATTCCGAGTAAACTAGAGGTTTCCTCTGGTCGGAATTGCCTCCCGTGCCCTGCCGTCGCCAGATTCTGACGACGGAGGTGGGGGGGCAATCCAGGAAGTTTCCTGGATCCCCGAGCCCTCTCCTCTCCTCCTCTGGTCTCCCTCGAGCTCGCCATGCCCTGCCGCGCCGCTCCGCTGCCTCCAGACGTCTACACGCCGTCGCCGGAGTTCTGCACTGATCCCACCGTCGCCGGAGAAGACGACGGCATCAGTGGAGCACTTCACGCCGCAGCCCTCCCAGCTCCACTCCGACGTTCCAGACACCTTCCTCAACCTCCCGCGAGTGCGCCCGAGCCCTCTAGATCGTGCCGCGAGCCCCCGAACACCGCAGCAACCAAGCTCGCCGGAGAAGACCGCGGCGACGACCGTTAGGCCACCACCTCGCTCCATTAGCCCCAGCGCCACTCCGGAGCAGCCCCGATGCCTCCTTGCATCCTCCAGAAGCCTCCAAATGCCGTGCCGCAGCTCCGAGCACCGCCAGTCGCTGCAGGTCCTCCGTCGGAGCAGCCCGACGACGTCCAAGGTGGGAGGAGAGTTCCCACCGTTGGCTTGGGGATCCACTCCGTTGGATCCCTTCGCCGTGCCCCCTTCTTACTTCAGATCAGACCCCGAGAAGCCTCCCCCTTTTCTTCCTCTGATGGTCGCCGACGGCGAGCTCCGTCGTCGGCGGCCATCGAGCTTTTAAATAAATAAAAATTAAAATAAACATTTGTTTGAATAAAAATACAGAAACATTGATTTCATTGCATATAAGTCCTTCCAGAATTACTATTTGGTCCTTTTATTACATATAGGTCCTGCATTCATTTTTCAAAA
>JAMKQA010025792.1:0-23390 GCA_024699735.1 Posidonia australis
TATATATATATATATATATTAATCAAAACATAAAACATCTTAATACAGGATCAAGACCTGGATCGACAGACTAAAATGGAATGGTCGACCGGACCTGGGCTCAACGCACTAGATCGACAAATCGAAAAACTACCCGGTCTACTAAAAACCCCTGATCTGGCAAATCAGAAATATTCAGTCGACCAAACCAGGGATTCTGTCAACACCCAAGACATTTAGAACGGCAGACTGAACGAATTCGGTCGACCAAACCAAGAGTCAAGGGACAATCTGCAATCGAAACGGCATACCAAAATAATTCGGCATACCCAACCAGGCGACTATCGAGCACCCCGAAATGGGACACAAAGCCCAATCCTACAAACCACCAATCCAAACAATGCAAACAATATATCAAAATGAAGATCTCGATGAGATCTTCCAAACCAGACAAGCAACACCATGATCCATCAAGTGGATCTCGAGAAATCAACAGAAAACACAAAGGGAACACTATTCACACCAAATCATAAATAAGACCATAAATGACCCACAGATGTCCAATAATTCTAATAAAATTACTACAATTACCAATATACTAACATGCACCTATGATACAAATTTGGAACCAAAAGAAAATCTATAAGGAAAGACAAGGAAAACCACAAACAAACCACAAAAGATAAATGTATGAGATGCAAATGAAAAAGCCAGATGTCTGCAAACCAGAGGATGCGTAAGGATTCCTATTACGTACAGGGAAGGTGTTAGGCACCCACGTATGTTCGAGAAATTCAGTCTTTCTAGTCTAATTCGCTTGCTAGAGGCTAAATGAATACTTGTTAAACCTACATTGTGCTTTAATCATGCTAATATGAGTGCCAAGTCAAAACTTGATGGATGTGCAAGATGGTATGCGAAAACTGCGAAGAAATACACATGAAATAATGAAATCACGAAACACGACATGACACGACAAAGAAAATTACATGAAATAACAAGGTTTTTGGCGAGAATGGCTTGAGAAATCATATAGACCTCAAGAGGATCAAAAATGCGACTGACTCAAGTCATTAGAATCATAGATAAATTACAAATTCTTTAAAAAAAATTTAAAATTAGTACTAATAAATAAATTATTTACCAACAGAAAATTTGAAGAAACCGTTGTTAAATAATGTTAGCGATGCTTCCTATGACTAAGAAGCTATAACAACAGAAAATCTGTCAGAATATTTAGTTACCAATGGATTTTTATTTATTTATAAATCCATCAATAATAAATATTTTTGTTGTAGTTTGTTAGCTGTGGGATGCGTGGAGGAAGAGGAGGAGGTGGGGAGGAAAGAGTAGGGGGAGGAGTAAATAATGCAAGAGAGGGCAAAGGAGGAGAGGACGCAGGAGGAGGACGACAACGATGACGACGAGAGGGTGTAGGAGGATAGGACTGTGGAGGAGGAGAGGGCTACAGAGGGTGTGGTGAAAAAAAAAGGGGAAAAAGGCTCACTCGTTAAATTTTTTTAGGTTAGATTAGAGAGAACTATAGCGAGGACACGTCCTTGCTAAGTCCTTGCACGTGTCCTTGCAAAACATACTCGTAACTTTTGTTTGATTTTGCGAAGACTTAATGAGAATATGTCCTTACCAATAATTTTTGAAGGCATATTCTTACAAGTCATCCTCACAAAAAGTAGAATTTGTAGTGTGCCATTATGTGAAAGAGTTGAGAGAATTGAGAGAAATCGTGTGAGAAAAATGGAGGGAGGGTTGGGCAAGAGAATAAAAAAAATAAAAATTAATAAAAAAAAACTCAATGCTTGGAATCCCTTCATTTAGGCTTGAGGGGAGATTTGTGCATCTAGAAAGCATTGCAATTGATTTGAAGAAAATCCAGTTTCCTATTGACCATCTCGATTAAGGTATTTATATATAACAAAGGGAATGATTTGATAGAAAATAAATTTCATTGCTTTCTATAAGTATGTGTAAACATCATAAAATTCATTTCCCTACTTATTCCTAGAGATTTCATTAGAATTCATCCTCTTCTCTATTCAAGCTCTCGATATGTTCAGTTTTATTAAGATGTTTCTCATAAATATATATGATCTCCTCCTAATTTCACACGCATTCAAAGTTTACTTTTTCGTTATTTCTATTGCATGCAAGAATATCTAAAAATGAGTGAAAACAAAATCAAATTCTCTTATTTTTTAAAGAACCTCAATTCTTCCCGATTCTCTTTGTACACAAACAGAGCCTAACTCCCTATGGCCAATGGTTTTGGAGATCCAGTCGTCGGTAGATCCAGATCAGGCAGGCTCAATCCAAACATGAAGTCAGGATCCCTAGGCCCAACTCGTCTCGAGTATAGTCTGGCCCATTTACGCCGCAGCACTAGGCACACAAACGATAATTATAAATCAAAATTAAGGGGAAAAAATGGGAAATACAACGCTTATATAAACACACCACCACCGTACACGTACGTTAAAAAATAATAATAATAAAATAAAACCGTTCCATTGGAAAAGTTTGGTTGTGATTGGAAGAAAAGGTGGTCTGGTGGCATGTGGTGTGGGTGGTGAGCAGTGATGGGAAGGAGTCCGGAGGCGCCGCCACCACCTCCAAGTAAGCGGCGCCCAGCTTCCGGTTAGAAGCCTCATTCCCTTCCTTTTTTAATCAGTGAGACTTCTTTTTTTCGGACTTTGTACCGATGCTAACCAGTGGGTTGAATTTTGTTCTTGTTTTGGAAAGGTTTGAATGAGGATGGTTCGCTTATGTACGCTGCCTATCACTTCTCTGTCAGTGGAGCCGCTGTAGCTGCTGCCACAGCCATCACTCATCCTCTAGGTTTACTTCATTTTCTTTGCTATGAGTTCTATCAAAAAAATGCTTATGTTATGAGTATATGATAAATATATTTATTCTGAGTTTTTCTTTTTTACTTTGTTTTGATATGAATGTTTTCTTTAGGAGGGTACTTTAGTTCTGAGTGCTGAAAATATAAGACATTTCTTGAAAATATTGAGAGGGAAGTAAAATGTGCATTTGAATTTTGAACTTGAAACATTGGATCATCTACTTTTCAAGTGTCCTTCTGCATCAGCTGTCTGGTTTGTTGCAGACTTGCCTCTCAATATTCCAATTAATCAAAATCCTACTCTGGTTGAGATTATTTTATATATTGAAAAAGTAGAAATTCATCTGAAGCAAGGATTCTTATTGAAAGGATATGTTTACTTATCTGGATAATATGGAAGCATAGGAATGCTGTGATCTTCAGGAAAGCTTCTCCAAATCCTGACAAGGTGAGAAAAAAAAAATACTAGACTCAGACCTCTCATTTTTGGACAATGGCAAAACCTCCTTGCTTTGTGACTTACTCCATATTCAACTTGGAAACAAGAAAGAAACAGAGTTAGGGATCCCCTGCAGGTAGGTTTTCCTAATATTAATGTAGATGCAGTTACAAAAGTAAAAGTAATGAGAGGATGTATCTCAGCTGTCGCAAAGGACCATACAGGTAAGACCTTAGCTCTATCAATTAAGAAAATATGTCATACTAACCCTTCAATGGCAGAAATCCAAGCTATTCTTCTGGGATTGGAGTTGGCAAAAGCTTTTGTTGATCAAGAGCAGATGGTGTTAATTGAAAGTGATGTGCTCATGGCTGTAGAATGGATTAATAAGTTGAACAACAAGATTCTGTGGGCATTCTGACATCTAGTTCATGAGCCGATTGAAAGCTTGTCTGATTACCCTAATTTCACTATTCTTTATGCGACTAGGGAACAAAATCAGGAAGCTTGTTCATGGTGTCAACTAGGACTTCTTCAGCATTTATCAGGAACTTGATTGGGTGGATTTTTTCCAAGTCCAGATATTTAGAATTTAATATATTTGTTTTGCAGAGGCAGGTAGGACTATGGCCAATTCGTATCAAAAAAAGAAAAGAAAAGAAAAAAGAAACCCTTTGTTTGAGAGAGATCTTAGATAAAGCTGGATGTTTTTCTTTGTCATGAGCTTCATTGGGTTTACATGTCTTGGAGAACATGCTGGCTGAAATGCATATTTAAATTTTGTTGAATTTGATCCTTACTTTAGAAACAGGTTTTTTTGTGTGCCTTAAATAGTGTTTCACACCATATATGTGTAAGACCATTTATTGGTTAATGTCATACTCATTTTTTTAATGGTGTTAAGTTGGGCGAATTTTTTAACCAAGGAAAACCATGGCTGTGTAATTTCTTGATTCTTGATTTTTGACCAAAATCAGATTTTGGTAGGTGATTTTTAAAGGAAGTAGAATCAATAGATTGTGTCATGTCAAGAACAATAAAGGCAAGGGGAGAGGTGCTTCACTAGAGAGGTGATTTTTTGCATTGGGATTAGGGATTTTGGAACTCATGTTTGTTAAAAAATCTAGATGCCTTTGATTATTAAATGCATTGAAATCAATAAAAGGCTAAAATTATCCTGTCTCAAACACAACCCATGAGTAATGGCCGTTAGGGAGATAGGCTGTCTGACATTTTGCCTCCTATAAACTGCCTACTTCTCTTACATCGTGTTTTGTTATAGCATTAGGCTGTTGGTTGCCTCAATCTGCCTTTGTATTCATCAGTAGTTTACAAATTCATACTTTTCTTGGTAAGATGACAGCATCATTGTATCAGCAGAATATGTAAAAAAAGGCTGCACGCACAATTCCTTTCCGTTTTTGTCCCTTTATGATCAACTTTATATTCTATTTCAAACAAAAATTTGAAGAACATATGCGGTCTTTTGAAATTAGATAATTACATTTCTATAAGTTTCGTGTACAAATAATTGGAGATTTTCTGTACCCGTCGTGGGCAAATGAACGAACTGACTAATCTGAGAAAGTCATTATCTTACAAGGCATTTGTGGTTTTCATCAGATTATTTTTCTTGCTCCCGTTGTTTTGGGTTTTCTTGTGTCTTCTTGTATTTCTTTATCTCTGATGATTCATGCCATCTCTTTCTGGATTTACAGATGTTTTGAAGGTCAGGCTTCAAATGCAACTTATTGGTCAGAGAGGCAATTTAGTTGGCATGGTATGGAATTCTATTCAATCTAATAGAGGTGACATGTCTTCCAATTTAATTGCTAACAAGGTTTCTTTTGGTAATTTGTAGGGAAGGCTTCTTGGGCAATTGATGAACAGTGAGGGACCTAGGGCACTGTATTTGGGGCTTGGACCTGCACTGACCAGATCAGTTCTGTATGGAGGTTTCCGCTTAGGCCTGTACGAGCCTTGCAAGTATGTCTGTGACTTGACATTTGGCTCCACCAATTTTTTGGTTAAATTTGCATCAGGAGCGGTTTCTGGTGCTATTGCAACTGCATTGACTAATCCAACTGAAGTGTTGAAAGTAAACTACTTTCTAAATTGCAGGTATCTTTAGTTTGCCATTTCATCTTTCTTATCCAAACTGCTGTTTATTTCTATAGGTACGGTTACAGATGAATTCAAACTCAGGAAGGGGACCTATCAGGGAGATGCATAAAATCGTAACCCAGGAGGGGATAAAAGCACTCTGGAAAGGTGTTGGTCCGGCTATGACCAGAGCTGGTGCTTTGACTGCATCACAGTTGGCAACATATGATGAGTCCAAGCAGGTCTGATTGGTTATTTAATGTTAGCTTTCATATTATGCAAATCTTGAATAATCGGGGAAAATGTCAATGTCATCAGCGCCACATAGTGGAATGAAGGTGTTGTTGTGTTGTTGTTGTTGGCATGGTGGTGGTGGTGCTTTTTGCATAAGTAATGAATTATATGAAAGATTCATCACATCATTGATTTAACAAATAATCTGTTTTTTATCTCTTGCAGGCCCTGCTTAGATGGACTTCTTTTGAAGAAGGGTTCCATCTTCACTTCATGTAAGTGAAATTCATGTTTTCTTACATGCACATTCCTGTGTAACAGGGAGTTTTTCTTCCAGATATACTAACTGCAGTCTTTACCTGTATGAAGCTCAAGTGGCATAGCTGGAACTGCAGGAACTCTCGTAACTGCACCTATAGATATGATTAAAACTCGTCTCATGCTTCAAGAAGAATCTAAAGGTTTCAGAATTTATAAAAATGGGTTTCAGTGTGCATACCAGGTATAAAGCACTCTCAACTTACATCATGTTGGATCTTTTAAAATAGTTATATCTTAAAATATGTTTTGTGTAAGGACATATAGTCCAGATGTATCTTATTGTTTCCTTATAAAAATAATTGATTTCTGGAAACTTTCCAACTCATGTAGCTGGTGTACTTTTTTATATTTGCATTTGAGAATTAAATCTTATCGTCAAACTTAGCAATTTTTTTCATTTACTTCAGGTCTTGCACAAGGAGGGTTTCCAGGCACTATACAAAGGGTAAGGATCTTGCTAAATTATTGACTATGAGACCTGAAGAATTATATCCAATAGGGTAGGATATGCATTCACCTAAATGTTAGTATCTCAGTTTGTGGAAGATACATTATTATTGTGTCGGTCCTTCTTGCTGACACATTGTTTGGATTATATCACAGGAATTTTTTTGTGTGCCAATTTCTTGAATGTTGACAAAATTTACATCAACATTATGCAATATATATAGAGAGGTTAATATTCTAAAAAAGAAAGTGAAAGAAGATAGAAATATCAGGACCATCGGATTAGGTCTTAGCATGTGAGTAGGTGAAAATCTTGAGAGTGTGAAAAGTTTGTGTTAGCTAGGTTGGAAATCAAGGAAAAAGCACGACATTGTTTTCTAAAGTGTTGCAATCAAATGGCAAATGAAACAAAGACCTATGTTTTGCCGATTCTTGTTCCTCAGATACCATCATTGCTTCTTCTCTGAGAAAAGTAGTTTGACAGAATGTAAAAGATGTGGTTGAACAACCAAAATGCATACATTTGTCTCATTCCAAGACCAATTGTAGATGATAATTTGTTTACACAGTATTCTCTCTTTTAATTTTTGGAAATTTATGCTGCCTTTTAGTTTCTACTTGATGTTTCTTGCGTTTCATTTTTTTAGAATATGTTGATGTCTGCACTGAAAACCTTTATGGGGTCATCTCATCTAGTCATTAGCTAGAGAGATATTTTATTTCAACAGTTTGACTAGTATACTTGTAGCTGATGATTGAGTTGTTTTCTCAAAATATGACGACGTTGTATCTTGCCAGCTACCTTTGGTATGCTGTATTTCTGATTACTCTAGTGTCTTGTTATTGCATTTTTAGGTTAAGAGGTGATTCTTGAAACTTTGCAGAGTTGGCTTTTGTTGGAGTAGGATTTGATTAGGCTATGGTTTTATCTTGTCTTTTCTCGATGGATCTAGATTTGGATCCACTCATCTTGTACCTTTTGCCTTTCCTATATGTGTAGGGAAGGTTTCGTATTTTGTTGATTCTTTTTTTTAATCATATTCACATGATATGCAGTACGAAACCTAACTTGTGATTTCTCTCTCCGACACTGTTTACCATTGCCAACCTCACTAGTTGCTTCCTCTCACTTTAATCGAGGTTGTCAATCTATGCAACACTGACTTTCACCTTCATTCCCCAGCATGTGTTCCCCCTTGTGCTGGTGCCACCACTGTTTTGTAGTAGGTGATTGTGTTTGCCGAGACTCCATCTGTTTTTGTCACAACCTAGGATGGTCTCCTCCTAGCCACATGCCACATTCTGATTGGAAACCTTTTGTGCTTGTGTATTCTTGCATGGTCTCTGTTGCTAGTGTATTTGGCCCTCTATGGTGTTGTCCACAAAGCCCAAATTTTCTACTGGTACAAATGTCAAGTTAAATGGTTCAAACTACCTTATATGGTCCCAAGCCTTCTGTGTACTTGTTGGTGCTAAGATTAAAATTTTCCCACCTCTCCATTGATCCTATTGATTCGAAGGCAAAATGTTATGCTACTTGTTTGAAGGATGACTATTGTGTTAGGTGGTTGTCATTGAGCAATGTAGGGCTGACTGTCAGTGGTAATTTCATGTTTCTCAAAATGGCCAAGGACATTTAAGAAGCCCTACATAAGATGTACTCACATGAGAAATATCTCATGAGTCTATGAATGATACGAAAAGATTTCTAGTCTACTCAGCTAATATTTAGGTAGCCAACTTTCTTTCCATTTTAGTGTCAATTATGGGCACGTCCATATCGAGTTATTTGGAGAAGATTCAGTGCCATCTTTTCACAGTTCTTTCTCACCTTCAGGAAGTCTCTGGGCTGATTATCCATGACAGACAGTTAAACCATCAAGACTTTTGCCTCTCTCCAAGAATTGTAGAGGTCATGGATGGGTGGTTCATGAAAACCATGCTGACCTTCTAGAGAATGTTGTGGATGTGGCAAAGGACGTGGAATTTTGTTATTATTGTGGGGATATGAGTATATGATTTAATTTGATAAATATTCAAAAGGAATTCGAAAATCCTGATTGGACCAATCTAGTTTCTGAATCTACTACACTGCTTGGCAATTGATCTTCAGATGCTTCTACCAATGATGCAATTGTGATCTCTTGCCAGGGGTATGAGAAATTCACTTGAATGTTAGCCCCCAGCCTTCTCACTTGGCTTCCAATGCAAAATATCTTTAGGTGGCTCTATCCTTTTGGCTTCTCAAAATAAATCCTCATATTTTTTGGTGCTTCCCCACACATTTATTGTATTAAGTCTGTCTTTTTCTCTTCATTAGCCCACTTCTTTACCTCTTGTAATTGTTGTTGATGGTTTTGTTCTCGTCTTAAGGAAAGGAGTTGTCCACATTTCTCTGTCTATTTCATTCTATGCTTTATGTAGAAAGTTCCCAAAAATTGTCTTACCTTGTCCCTAAATTGCCCTTGACTCTGTTTTATTCTCACCATGTTTTTCAAGATCTTTAGATGGACGTGAATCTAGGGGACTATACTACATGTCTACTTGGATACTAGTTCTTTTGCTGAAGTATCCCTTTTAGCTTGTGCTTGTCTTATTTTGTGTGATGCTTGTAAGTTAGACAAGCATCATTGATTTTCATTTGTTGCTCGTATTAGTAATTAAAGTTGGACTCCATATGAGCTAATTTACTCAGATGTTTCAAGTCCATGTCGTGCTTATACTTTTTGTCACTTTAATATCTTTCTGGATGAACATTCTTGATGATGTTGTATGTATCTCTTAAGGTTGTGTTTAATTCACATTATGGCATCCATCTGCTGCCAGGGAACATAATATAACCCGAATCTAAACCAAACAAGAGAACAGAACAGCTTAACAACAGAAGCTGATACAACTTCTACCATACAAATTAAATAGAAGCCCAAAGTTGGGATGCGTGAGCTTCTGATTGGATACCAGATTCTGTGGAAAACCATTAACCAGAATCTGAACTAAACACAACCTTAGAAAAATGTACTGAAAATTCTTTATGCATATAAATGATTTCAAGAAGAAATAAGGACAGTTTTTCTTGATGGTCATTTTCTTCTACTGATAATGCCTCCAAATTTACAAGATTAGAGTTACTTTGTTGCATCTCATAGCATTCATCATTAGACTTCTTGTTTGCCACATCTCAGTAGGATGGTGTTGCCGAAAGAAAGCATCATTTTCTGGATATTATATTGCTCATCTGATCCACATTTTAGAATTGTTTTCCCTATTCTTTTTCAGGAGATACAGTTCTCATTGCATGCTACTATGTCAATCACATAATGTCTTCTCTTCTTGGTGGTCATTGTTAGAATAGGTAGAGAATAGAACTCATGTATGTCATAGGTAGAGAATACAATCTTCTATATATAGGAATACACATTTTTGCCCTACAAGTAACCTTATTAACGGATGACACAAAGATCCATATAAAGATCCATCTACTCTAACCCGTTTAACTATTAATAACCTATTGTCTTACTTAACAGTCATGTCCCTTAGTTATTTTTATTCGATATTTCTCTGCATTGTGTGACCCCCAGAATGTTTTCATGTGTTTATTGTGCTCATGTTTTGAGTGTTAGAATTTTTCAGCCAAGAAGATTCTGTTGATACAATTGGCTGTAATCACCTTGTCATTGTAGCCTAGCAACCATAAGTAGATCATTTGGGTCTATCTAGTCGGACCATAGTACACTCCAAGATTTAGCTACGTATTGCTGAGTACATGTGGTTGGTCTGGATAATGTTAAATATTGATTTAGGCACACCGTTACTTCCATATAGATCATCCTATTGTTCCTACATGATGTTGACTAATTCTTCTCCAATTTATTTTGCCAGGGGCTTTGCTACATTCGTAAGATTGGGTCCTCAGACAACCATCACATTTCTTGTCTGTGAGAGGTTGAGGGAGCTTGTAGGGATGAAGGCCATTTAATTCTCCTCAATAACGTTACTCTTCTTCAAAATAACTGCGTCAGCTAATTAGCTTCTGTCCTTTGCTCAATTTCTTCTTTTTCATGTGTTCCTGTGCTGGTCATGAAGAAAATCCTAATTATATACCTCCTTTGGCATCTCCTGATCATCACATCATGCCATTTACAGGTAAAAATTGATTATACCATCATTATTGTTTTTCTTCTTTTCATGATTTTTTTTATATAGCTATTACTCAAAGGGAAGTTCCCATTACACAACAAAGTTATTCGTTCAGTTTAATAACAATGTAACAGGTCTGATCTTGTGGTAGTTCAGATTGAAGTCCATTTTGACCATTGTCTTGTATCCATCATTTTTTCCTGTATGAATTGCATAATGTACTGATGAATTATCATTTGTGAAGGTGTGGCTTTGTTGAATTCAAATTAAAAATCCATTATGAGCTTGTTTAAGTTTAATTTGAGCTTAAATAAATTTGGCGTGAGTAATTAAGAATTTGTCTTACATCTACTTATTCAAATATACGCCGTAGTAATTGGTGGCTTTAGCTGTTGTAAGATTCATGATCTGTCACTCATTTTACTTTGCGAACAGCAGTATGCAAGTTCCCTATTTTCATAGTGTATACATAGACTCTTGAAATCAGTATGTCTCTTTGTGACTGCTAAATGTTGTTCCATTGAGGCTAGAGATGCTAAACAGAATGAGTTAATTTACCTTTTTTGTAGTTTCTGATCAACTGCTGAAAGATCAACTCAGTTCATGTTTTGGGGTTAAAGCCAACGGAAATATGCATGATTTGATTCAAATTGATTTTGCTGGTTCAGTTAGGGATGGGATTAACATTGATCAAATTGGTAAATCTAATTTGAACATATTTGCCAATTCTAACACAATTGTTATTCTAGAATTATAAAATTTGCTATTTATCAATATAATTTAAGTTTTTCCCATAAAAATTATAAATAATGTGAAATCAGCTTAACAAAGTAATAGGCTGTCAAAGTTTACAGTTTTTTTTTTCCCGTAGAATCATTAACAGTTTAGAATGTATCTTCGATCTTCTGGTTCATCGGAAATTCAGGTACTTTTAATGAACGAAATCTTCTGTGGAACCAGAGAGAGCAAGTCATCAGGTAGAAGTGGGAACAAAGAGAAAAACTTGGACTTGGGACCCATCGTTAATCAATGGATCATGGAAAGACAAGACAGAAGTCAATCGGTAATCTAAAAATGCCTGCAGACTCTCCTGACAGAAGGATATTCTGGACGTTGGTTCGATTCCGGTTTGTCACCTCATTTCACTAGATTCGGTGGCTGACTTTTTGCCTTTATCACAACCCAAAAAGAAGTCACCGCCACCACCATTAGTCTAATTACCAACGACGTTTATCACACCTGTAAGTATTCGGCTTCGAATATTTTCATGGGATGACAACAATTTACAAGGATCAAGATCTTAAATCACGAGAACCATATCAACGACGTTTGTTTCATATCCTCCATCAGATTTTTTTTTCTTCTTTTAGAAATGCACTATTCCAAAAACAATCATTTAAACACCGTTTAAGTGTTTCTTTACATAACACTGTTTTGTTTTGCATTTATGCAATCTTTAAATGTTAAAAAAAATCATTTAAACAGGTCTTATCTCTTTTTTTTTAATAAAAAAAATCGTTTTTTAGTTAGGCCATTTTTTGGTAATATGATGTGGACTTCGTGTCATTGATATAATTTGATTATTGAGATATTTGGTTGTTTATTTATGTATGTTACTTATTTGATTATTCAAATTATGTTTTTGAGTTAAACTACTTGTGGTAGAATGGTGATTGTATAGTCATGGTACAATGATAATTACACTTGTTCAAATTACATGTATAGAATTAAGTTACTTGTGTTTGAAACTTTGAATGATAGTTTTATGAAAATTTCTATGGTACCTATGATGTTTCATAAAGTTGTAACTACTCATTTGGTAGTTAGAATTATTATTTGCAACTACAAATTACATCATTGATATATTTGAATAAATAGTCGAGATTAAAAGATTTTGGTACCCATGAAAATTTTTAGTACCGATGTGGCATAGGCACACCCTAATTTTATATATTGAGTTCATTTGATGAATATTGTTGATTGCATGTATGTCATTTATTTATTTATTTCTATTTTTGTTAGTTTTGATGGTTTTCTCTTTAAATACCCATTTTAATCCCTATTTTTCAAAAACATTTAAAAACTCAAACCATATACAGATTGTTTTCTAGTTTTCAAACATTACTGAATCATAGTTAATTGTTAACATAAGGATTTAAATCTTAGTGGAGATTATCAATATATATACCTATGTTATTATATTAATTCTCACGAAAGTGTGAAAGAATGAGAAGCATGCCATTTGAATATGTTTTTTAATTATTTTCATTAGCTTATTAATCAAAACACATATTTTTTTTCATTTTTATTATATGTAGGATAACCTCAGCCTTTTCACCTTCCTCTTATACAAGTCTTGATATTTACCTTAAAAATTTTATTTATATTTTTAATTGTATGTTTGCATATTCTTATTTAATAGTTGATAATAGACATGGATAGATAACTTATTCATTTGCTTATACCAAATATTAATTCAATAATGTCAATTGAGTGCCACATGAAAATATACTAAAATCTACAATTTTTGAAGTCATGTATTGATTATTCACTTAAGGGTTTGAAATACTTAAAAAATAGTTATGGCACATCTCTTTCTTAACTTAATTGTCATTACATCTCATGTACAATTATGTTGCTTATCAACATTAATATGATACAACAGATTCTCATGTCTACATTCAATTTTCTATCATTTCAATAAATAAATAAATATATTCTGTTTGTTATTGAAATTATTAGTGCATGTTTGTATAGTTTCTTTGAATAAGATACCTTGTAAATACAAAAATAGACATCTTCAAGAGTAAAACAACATAATATGACGATGATAATAGAGGAATATATGAAAAATTAGTGATGAAAATTCTATCAATTACGTCACCATATCCAAGTGGCAGTGCGTCAGCTAAAGAGAAGTTTTGGAAAATTGACGACATAGCATGGTGTGGAATGATTGGGTACATGAAAGAAGGATGAAAAAAAATCTACACAACAATTTTTCATTTTTTAAATTAAAAAAATATAATAATAAAGAAGGCCTTGCCCTTTTATTTGATCGTATCACTTAAAAGGAATACTTTGCAGAAGGAAAAATTTATTTTTAACTATTTCAATTAAATTTCCCAAAATTCTCCCTCCCTCTTTTGGTCGGTGGAATATCTGTCAATGAAAAACGATTACTACTCGACAGAATTTTCCATCCACAAGGGTTGTATATGTTGTAGCGAATCAATTTAAAATGGAATTGAATTCTTCTCTCTTTTCTTGGGAATTTTCCTCGAATTGGTAGGAGGCCTGGATCTTTTGTAATGACGCAACAATTAAGATAGTTGTAGGTTCAACTTGTTATCGACTCGTTTCATAAATAAATATAATATGTTTCTATTATCTTGCTATCCGCCTCTTCATCCATGGTACATTGATTTTATAGTAATTGGAGAATTCTTTGTTCAGTGAGTAAGCACAACATACATAAATTTTAAAAAAACATATATATATAGGACCATTAGATTAAACTAAGAGGCTGTGATGATCTAATTGCAGTGAAATGTTGGCTGCACATATAATATTTTATGATGATAATAATAATATTTATAATGTGGAAATCTTTGAAACATGAGAAGGATTCATGTACCATCACAATGCGAGGAACGTTGGAATGAGCGGTTGGCTCCGCGTGTGCAAACAGAACGTCGCTGTCAGACAAAAGGTGTTTTATGTGTTCACAGTTGCCATCGGTTGTAACGGACAATGACTTCGATGGCAGTATCGGTAAGAATGGAGAAGAACAGGGGCAACTGGATATACTCAACAGGTTGAGGATAAGGGCGCCAGGCTGGCAACCCACCAACCACGTTTTGCACTAAAGCACCGACTCCCATTACACGCACTTTTTGGAATACGAGGTATAGTCAACTGCACTTTTTTTTGAAACCGATTAGACCGATAGGTTCAATCGGTTTGAACCGAATCGGCTGAAAAGGGTTTTTAATGATGACAAAATATTTTTGTAGTTAACCCTTCTTAATAGGTCAAGGAAATGTCTTTACAGACATGACAAGAGAAGATTGAAGTATGGATCAAAAAGGTGCTTATAAGGAAAATTCATATCCAAGTCAAATTGAAGAATGAAAATCAAGAGGCGAATTAAAAATAAAATATTAGATCAAGTTCTTATGTAAATATATACCATGTAAATCTAATTTGTTATATTTGTAGGAACTTGTAATAATCTCCCAAATATGCCTATAGTATCTGTAACCATGCCGGCGACAGTCTCGAATGATTTGACGCAAAATGTCAAAATACACGAAGGATCGGCAAAGTCACGGCAAAAACAATAAAAATAAAAATGCAAATGCAGGAGTCGCCACCTAGTCTATTAAAATGGAAGACGAGGAAAACCATAAAAACATGCAAATCATGTAATGGAAAAGCAGGTCATAAACCAGAAAAAATGGGTAAGGATCCCTGTTACGCACGAGGAAGGTATTAGGTACCCTCGTGCGCTCGATAATTCGGTCTTCTATTGGTTTCTCATTTGCTTATGAAATGTCGACTTTTCAGCCTTTGCTATACGCCCGAGGGTGATATGCCATGCCATGCTTGGTGTCTTATGTTAAATAAGGGTGCATGATGTGCAGGGTGTGTCCTAGTGTTCAGAAATATCGCTCTTATATCGGGTCAGGTATCGATGCAAAGGTACTGCAAAAATAAGATCAATGATCTAAGTATTTTAAGCGATTTATCATCCTTGCTTTGCTATATGCCAAATGCAATCTAACATGCATGGAAATGACTAAAAACAGAGTTGTGCCTTCCTGATATGCCAAAGAAGAAAACCAGGAAAAAATCCAGAAGCAAATCATGTCGAGAAAGCATGCTAAAAAAATCGTATAAAAACCTACTATGTGCTACCGAAAACAGGCTGATGCGCCTGTTTGGTGCACCAAACTGGTGCTCTAGTCTGGTACGCCACCTAGGTGCTTCTATGTGGGTCAAAAAGATGTGTTGCTGGAAAACAGAAATCCATGCAATGCCAAATCCCATGAGAATGCATTCTGGAAAGTCATGCTATATAAAATCTTTCGTGAAACCTGGAAAACATGCCTTAAAAGTGAAAGAAATGCAAATGCAATGACCTGTGGACCTTGTGCTCAAGGGCTGGTAGCCTCACACAAGATCACATGCTAAATGAAAGATGTAGGATTTAGCCATGCCACTGGTTCATTGGCTGATGCATAAGGTTCTCTATATTGGAGTAAGATACAACCAACCTACTAGATTCTGACCAAGGACTGATTATCCAAAGAGGGAAAACAACTGAAAACATGCATGCAAAACCACGGAATATAAAAGAGCAAGAAGTAAAAGAATCAGGCTCAAAATCATTCAGAAAATCATACAAGCAGATATGCAAAAGTGAATGTTTTACTCTTTGACCAGTCTGGTGCTCCTGAATGGGGCGCCAGAGTGGTGCGCTAAAGAGGTGTGCCACTCTCGTGTGCCATATAGGTGCTCCCCAGAAAATCTGGATCAAACTGCAATCTGATCCAGAACCTGACCCAGAATAGAGATGGGTGATTTATGCTAATGCAGGTTGATTCATGCGAGTGTTAAGAGTTAAAAGCATGATGGGATGCATCTGATCAAAGCTATTTTATTATCATTAGAACAAGATGATTAAATAGGTTCATGACAAGAACACATGCAAAAAATGCAAAAGATTCAAACATGGAACGAGTAAACCCAATAAAACATGTAAATGATGATCACACCAAGAATATAATAAGGAAAAGATTGCTCATGTAGGCGATACAGTGCAGATTTTATGCTAGAAATAGATTAAACATGTTTACAATCAAAAGTGTAGATTTGCATGAAGAGCATCTTGCAAAGAGGATAAATAAATTCATCATTGAACTCTCATGAAGATATAGAAAAATCAGACCATATATGGAGCTTCTAGCATGCTATTTCATTGCAAAAGAACAAGAACTTAAAGGAAAAGTGAGAAGGGCCTACATTGTCTGAGATGTTCCTTCAAGAAAGAAAAAAGAGACCCAAGATAAGAAGTTCCTTGATGCTTTAGAAGGACTGAGAATACTTCTGGATGCAAGGGACAACTTAAGTGCTCAAGTGAATAGTTGTAGAATTCTGGAGAAGGCTAGTGTAGCTGTGTATGTCTCTATCTTTCAAGATGATCAGCCCCTTCAAATGGTTTCTTATGGGGTCTATATATAGGGATTCCTCATGGGTAACTCCTAGGACAACAAGGAGCCTCGTAGAAGAAAAGCCTGGAAGATTCCATGACATATTCGTTGGTAGAGGTAACAGCCATGGGAGGTGGAAAGCCAACAGCCTGAGAAATGGCTAGGCCCCTGGTATGTGCGCTTGGTAGGTGTGCTAGCTAGGTGTGTTGGGTAGGTGAACTAGCTAGATGTGCTGGCTAAGTGTGCTAGGTAGGTGTGCTTGCCTACTTATCTGGATTTCTAGTTGGGCTGCGGGCCTACTATGGGTTTAGGATTGGTTCAAGGGTTAGCCACATCCAAAGCAACATCTGGAAAGCTCATTTATGAGTCACCTCAAAATCGAGGTGTCTACAGTACCTTAGGAAAATAGCTTTAGCCCTAAAACCCATTATTCATTGAAAATATTTATTATTGGACTAAAATAGAGTATTTCAGCATATCGAATAATTTCAGTATACTGAATCAGGAAATATTGTGGTTAAAAATTGAGAACCAATTCTATATACTGAAATATTTCGGTCTACCGAATTATTTGATTGTTATGAACCAATCGGTAGATCAAATAATTTCGATGTACCGAACCAGTTACTCTTTGTGAACGTTGGATGGATGTTAAACACAAACTTCTCTACCCATGTTTTCTTATAAATAGTACCTTCTATTGAGCTCCAAATACACTCAACCTCTAGTGCTTCATTAAAAAATCTTTGTGAGAGCTTTCTAAGCCTGAAATCAAGCATTCCACTCTTATCCATTGAATTTAGATTCAAGCACATTTTCAACCAAGTTCTCCACTATTTGAACAAGAAACTTCACTTCCATCCATCAACCTTGCCAAGTATTTAGGAGAAGTAAGAAAAGTAATTGTTATATTTTATATTTCTTGAGTCTACTCTTCTCCAATTGTAAAAAGAAGAATCCGCGATTTTTTGCGAAGCCTTGACGAAGGTTCATCAAGGAAGTATAATGACAAAATCTTAATCCAAAACAAGATCGAAATAGGGAAACTCTCAAAGGATTCTCGAATGAGGTTAAACCACTATAAATCTTTTGTGTACATTTTCATTGTTTCTCATCTCTTTCTATGAATGTTCTTAGTTTAATATTCAATTCCTTGCTTAATTCCATATATTTGTGTTTTTTACTTGAAATTGTTAAATAAACTTTTAATTTACATATGATTCCTAAATTTACTATTCACCCTCCTCTAGTTAAGCCTAGAATCCTAACATTTAGTATTAGAGCTTTATTCATCTAGGTTTAAGATTTAAAAATCTTCTAGATATGGTTTCATCTTTTTGTAGTGTAAAGGAACAAAGCATTTATAGACTACCATTTTTTGATAGAAATAATTATAATTATTGGAAATATAGAATGAATATTTATTTAAAATCTATAAAATTTGACTTATAGAATATTGTTGTAAATAAATATACATCTAGTAAAAAGAACTACAAAGAGTAAAATGAAAATGAGAAGAAATTAGCCACATTAGATGTTAAAGGATTAAAAACTTTATTTTGTGTTATTAACTAAGAACAATTTAATAAAATTTCAAATTGTAATACTTCTCATGAGACATGACATATTTTATAAGTTATTCATGAAGGAATTAATTAAGTATAAGAAACAAAGATAAATATGCTAGTTTATAAATATGAATTATTTAAAATGAAACCCTGTGAATCTATATGAGATATATTTACTAGATTTAATGAAATTATCAATCCTTTAAAGTCACTTGGAAAAGAATTCTCTCAAAGTGATTTAGTTAGGAAGATACTTAGATCTCTAACTTTGGATTAGGATAAAAAGACAATCGGTATTGAAGAATTAAAGGACCTATCCTCATATTCTCTAGAAAGTTTCATAGGAAACCTTACTTTATATGAAATACAAATGAAAGAAGGGAAACTTAAGGATATCCCAATTGACAAAAGACTTAATGTCTTTATCGAGTTGAATGATTCAGATGAGAAAGATCTTACTCTTGTTACTCATAAATTCAAGAACTTTTTAAAAGAAATAAGAATTCAAAATAAGAACAAAAATAATAAAGAAAAATCAAGAAAAAGAAAGCTCTTCAAGTGACTTAGGATGATAGTGACTCTTCAATCGATGAAGATTCATCTTCTGATGGTGGAGTAACTCATTCATGTTTTATAGCTACATCTAGTGAGATATCATTTTTAGACAATATTGAAGATTTTTCTATAAATAATTTACTTGATATATTTAATGAGCTTTATGTGAAATATAAATCATTGAATGAAAAATGTAAAAAGGTAAACAAAAATTTCATTGATATATTTCTTAAACAAGAAAATATTTCACATGAAAATAATGAATTGAGAAATAAGAATAAGCTTCTTGAAATAGAAAATAATACCTTGAAGAATGAGTTGAATAATATGAAAGGAAAAATTAAATATTTAGAAAATAACTTTGCATTATTGAAAATCAAAAGTGAAAGTTTGCTTAATGATGTTAGTAAGCTTACATAGTAAGAAAAATCATAATACAAGAAAGTATAAAAATGAAAATATACATAAAAAGGCTATTCCATATGAAAATGGATTTGTGAGAACTAAAAATGATGAAAAGTATGAATTTGTTATTAAGAAAGGAAAATAAATTTCAAAAAAGAATTATGATATGATCCCTAAGATTAACTTTTTTAGACCCAAAATAAAATAAGTACCAAAGTCTCTACTTATAATGGAAGTGCTTGATTTCTCCAAAGTGAAGAAGAGACAAGGTACCATAACTCATTGAAAAATAATGAAAATCCCTTTCCTATTGGAAAAGTGAGTTTTAGTTGCTTTTTGTCAAATCATGATTTTCTATTAGTTTTTCATTGAAAAGGTGAATATTTGATAAAACATGGATGGATTTCCACTCAATTCATTTATCATGATTTTATATGATTCTTATTGAAAATTCGACAAGTTATTAAAATTTGAAGGGGATTAGGAATTTGCAAAAATTGAAGACATAATCTGAAAAATAATCCTATTCGGTACACTGAAAGTATCTGGTCTACTGATTTATGTGTTAATCTATAAGTTTTTCGACCAACCGAAAAGTTTTAGTCGATCGATTATTCTGGTAGTTAGTTTTTGTTGATTTTATTTGAATTTTTAAACCTTGGTATGTACTTATCTTGAACATTATCATACCTTAATTTTATATTTAACTCTTTAAACTCTAAATATATGCATCAATGGACTAAATAAAGAATTCTTATAAAACATGATTGAACTTGAATGACATATCTTATAGTACGTTATTTTTTATCATGTTTGGATTATGGATTAATGAGATTCTCTATTATGATAATGGTAATATATACATTATTATATCCTTTTGCTTTTGAGAGATTTTTAAGACTATATATTTTTACTTATAATGATATTGAAATTAGTACTTAAAGTTTTCTGATGTTTAAAATGATACATCTTTTTCTTATGCATGATGTAAATAGATTGTTTTTACCTATGCTTGAATTAAGGGAGAGCATGCTGAATGTATTTTACATTGTATGTTTATAATTGAATATCTTATAAAAGTTGATTTTGATATCTATTTGAATATCCTTTATCTTCGGACTTATACATTATATTTTGTTTGCTTATAACAAAAAGGAAGAGAAGAATAGGGATAGAATTTCCAAAGCTAGTTCTTACTTGTCATGTAAATTTAAGATAAGTAAGTGGTTAAGTCATTCTGAAGTAATTTTCGATATTCTTTTAAATGGACTCATATAGTTAGGGTGAGTTTATTGAATATCTTTATGAGTTGATTAATTATCGTAGGAAAAGGAATCTTGAAAATTTGTATACCTTTTGGATATTTACCTTCTATTTTCATTATGACATAAAGAGGAAAAATGATTAATATTCATACTTGAGCTTAATTATATAAATACTCTTAGGAAAACATTAATGTTACGATGCATATTTAAGAGAGAGTTTTACTAAATAAAGTTCTTTTACTCATGCTTGAATTAAGGGAAAGCTAAAATTATTGGATATGAAGTTTTTCTCTTTACACATGATCAATAAGAGGAAACTTATCATGATTTATTGAATATCTTATAAAAGATAATTTTGATGTCTATTGAATATTTTTCCTTCTAAATATACTATATGTTTCATTGATCATATCATAAAAATTGATCTTGAAGCATGTAGATTCAACAACTCATATAAAAGTTGATCTTAATGTCTAAAGATCTCAACAAATTGGTGTACCATAAAAATTGATTTTGATGAATATCATTTATCTTATGAAGATGATAATGCTTATTGAATATCTTTTATCTTTGAATTTGTACTCATTTTTAATAATTTTTGCTAATGACAAAAGGGGAAGTTGTTATGATAAATTGATTGAATATTTATTTGATGATTTTGATGATAAAAGAGATTTTTGATGATGGCTTACTTGCTGAATTTGAAAGAAAAATTGCTGTCTTTTTTATTTTGACAAAAAAGAGAGGAAAATACATATTTCAAAGTTATTTGTGTTTTGAAATACTAAATAGGAGAGTATTGAGTTCTTTTTGACATATATAATGCATGATTTTAGGGGGAGTTAATTTTTCATAGTTTTGAAATATTAGTGATTTTATCATAATCAAAAGGAGGAGATTGTTGACTTTTTAACTGGTTCTTGACTTTAATGATAACAAAATATATTTGTAGCTAATCCTTTTTAATAGGTCAAGGAAATGTCTTTATAGACATTGACAAGAGAAGAAGGACGAATGGATCAACAAATTGCTTACATGGAAATTTCATGTCCAAGTCAAATTGAAGAATGAAGAGCAAGTGGCGAATTCAAGACAAAATATTTGATCAAGTTCTTATATAAATGTAAACCATGTAAATGTAAATTGTTATATTTGTAGGAACTTGTAATAATCTTCCAAATATTCCTATAGTTAGAGGTGTAAATTGGGATGGGTCGGCCCACGTCGGCTTGGCCAGACCCGTATTGGTCCGACCTGTATTTTAGCCCGGACCAGTCCAGTCCAGCTTGACCCATCACGGGCCACAGGCTGTACCGGGCCCATGGACTGGGCCCGTGTGGCCGTTTTAGTAGGCCCAATTATGGACCCGTTTTAATGACGGACCGTGCCAGATCAGCCAAATTGTTTTTAAAAAAAGAAAGAAAGTGAACGTTACTGTGCAACGTTTTTTATTATTATTATTTTTTTCCATAATTAATCCACCTCATTCTTCTATAAATACCACTTCATTCTTCTCTTTTTTCACAACTCCACTCCTTAGTCCTCAATTCTCCATCTCTCTTCTCTCTACACTACACTCTTAATTTCTCAACTCTTCTCCCTAAGTCTCAACACTTTTCTCTTGTGTGGAATACAAGTTTGACTTTGTACTCCGGTCTTCATTCTTCATCAACAATAATCTTACACTCTAGACTCCGGTCTCCATCTCCAATTGTCCAGCGGTCCAACATCTGTGTCCACTGACAGTCGGCTAGGCGACTATCAATTTCTTTACTTCTAATCCCTCTATTTTTGGGTTTTGGGTTTTTTGGATTAATGTTTTTTTTTTTATCAATTTTTTTAGCCTTAAAAATGGATTATCCTTTTAATGTAGGAAGTCATGATTATATTCCTGACCTTGAGTATAATTCTACCTAAGAGTTGGAACAACCTCAAACTAGAACAACCCCACAAACACAATCTACTAGAACTAAAAAATCTAGAAAGCAAAGCTCATGGGTTTGGAAACATGTAACCCTAGATCCCATAAATGAAAATAAATGTTATTGTAAATATTGTGGTTCAATATATACTTGTCCTAGGGGTGGGGGTGTAGGTCATATTGTTAGGCATTTAACAAAATGTATAGTGTTCATTATAAAAATAATAATAAAAACTTAAGAAAATCTAAATTACATGTTGGTTCTAGTGGAATAGTTACTTGGAAATATAATACAGAAGAAGTAAAATACGGTGTAACAAAATTTATAGTACAAGATGAACAACCTTTTAATTTTTCTAAAAATAAAAAATTTGAAAATTGTGTACAAAATTATTTAAATCCATAATTTAAAGGTTATTCTAGGAATACTACTAAAAATATAAAACATTAAAAAAAGATAAAGAAATTTTAATTGGAATGTTTTTTAGTTTATTATGTAAAATATCATTAACTTGTGATGTTTGGACAGGTCCAAATAATTTTTTTTTGTTTATGTTTAACAGCATATTTGATAAACATAGAATGGAATTTATAAAAAAGATTAATTACTTTTAGACTTTTTGATCATCCACACACTGGAAAAGTCATAGGAAATATTATAGAAGATATTAGTAAAGAATTTAAAATATATAATAAAATTAATACAATATCTTTTGATAATGCTTCTAATAATAATGTTGCAGTAGGAATATTACAAAGAAATTTAAAACCTATATTAAATGGTGATTTATTTCATTGTAAGTGTTGTTGTCACATTTTAAATTTAATTGTACAAGAATATATACATTGCATTTGGCCTTATATAGAAAATATAAGAGCAGCTATATTATTTATTCAAACATCAGGTAAAAGATTTCAAGAATTTAGATATTTATATG